>RJWJ010048533.1:0-10566 GCA_004363605.1 Indri indri | reverse complement strand
TTCACATTCCCTACTGTGAATCCTACATCTTTAATTTTTCTTTCCTGTCAGTCTCCTTTGCAATATCCTCCTCTGCCAAATAACTGTTACAGTTCTTCAAGGTTGTATCCCATGATCTTTTTCTTCCTACTCTATATTTTTATACAGTCTCAGTTGCACCCACTGTTTCTAACACTAGGTATCCTTGATGGTTCACAAACATCTATCTCTAATCCAGACTTCTGTGAACTGCAGTCTAGAGTTTCCAACTGCCTATTCAGTTTTACATATCTCAAAGGCCTCTCAAATTGGTCATGTTCAAAGCCACTCTCCTGTTCTCTTCTCCCTTCCTCAAACCTGATCTGTTTTACCAGTCCCTACCTCAGCAAGTCACAGCCACCTTTAGAACTTCTTCCCCTGACAGCCCACTACACCCTGTCGTATTTTATGGTGGTAAATTAATCACCAACATATGTTGATTTGGCCTCACATTATACTTCCATCTGCTTTTATATTCTCCACTGAGTGTTGCAGTTCAATTTATTATTATTAATATGTTATCTGCCTTTGGAACATTTCAAATAGCTTTCCACTCATATGTACAAATATACTCTTTCTCTCTTTTGTCATTTTTCCACACCACAGCCCAAGTGATCTGTTCCAATTGCAAATCTTACCATCCTATCCCATTACTGACCACTTGATTTTAAAAGAAAGACAAAACTTCTTAATGTATCTTGAAAGATCCTGCATCATCTGATCTTTTCAACCTCTCCTTACCCTATTTTCTCCCTTCCTCTTTGAGCTCTAGCCACCTCAGTTTTTTACATGCCCTGTGATTTTTCTTACCTCAGGGCCTTTGCACATACACTTCCTATGGCCTGGAATAGTTCCCTTCCTTAATGTCATAGCTGTATCCTTATCCTCAGTTCTAGTTTATTTACTCAAAGAAAACTTCCTAACCCCTCTGACTAGATCACTGTTTACATGCTATGTGCTTGTAGAATCACATCCTTTGCCTTCATAGCATATATTGCATTTTATACAAATTATGTTATTAATTTGTAAAATGGCTTTCTCCTTCCTAGACTGGAAGTTCCATCAAGGCAGACCTCGTGCTTGTTTTGCTAATCATTGCAGCCCCCTCATTTGACACGATGCCTATTCTATAATAAGCGCATAATATGTATTGACTAAATGAATGAATAATTGAATGAGTTAATATGGTCAAGGCTAGAAATATTAATATGACCTTTATCACATAATTCCTCTTGAGATACATAGTGTATATCCCTTATACTATTTTGAAAACAGACACTAGTTTTATCCACTCATACTTCCCTCAGATGTGTAAGGTTGAATATAGTAAGTGCTTTGCTCACATTTAAACTGAAAAAAATAAGTGGACGTAAAACTTAATACAAATCACTATTTTGTTTAGATGTGTAAAGCAATGTCTTCCCTGCTATCTAATCATGAAAATCACAAATTCTTGGGCATTCTTCAGAGCAACAGAATCAGGGTAGAAAGCCATGAATCTGCACTTTTAAACAATCATCTCTGCTGTTAGAAAGGCAAGTTTGATAAACCCCTGTTTAATACAGCTAATATATTTATGTTAACAGTAGACATCATGATAAGAAAAAAACAATGATGCCATTCACACATGTCTTGAGGAAACTGTTTTCTTTCATCTTACCTTCCTTTCTTTCTTCTATCCATTAGTTTATATTGATAGAGTCCAAAATCAAAATCAAGTTTATTTAGACTTATAAACATTGACTTCTTTTTTCCTGGTTAATAATTACACTTTGGATTCTATCTGACCAATTTTTTGCTAAGGGCAGAAATGTGTTTGTCCTCTTGCATAACAAAGAAATGGTTACTTATGTCTCGAGGTAGGAGATGTACTAGCGAATGCTGATAGTGTGGTTTTACCTAATAATATGTGATTTATCCTAATCTACTATAGTGCAATTGTCTCTCATACAATTGCTGCATATTCTTTTGAGAAATCTCAACCTAAGTGCTAACATTTTTCTAGGTTCAACGATGTGGGTTAAATTGTCTAGAAAATTGCTTGGCTGAGAAAGCTATGTTAAGATTATTACAACATCATTTTAGTGAAAAATTAAAGTCTCAAGGAAGAATTTTGCTTAGATGAATAACCTCATATTGATTTTATACAAAGGGGAAAATGGTTTCCTAGAGAAAGAGAGAAAAGTCTTGTCTTTTGTTTTGCACTTTAAAATGATAATAAATCAGATTAATAGCATTCTAATGGTTCCAATTTTCGAACACGTAAGATTTTTGCTAGCATGGAATTTGGGCGTAAACATTATAATTTCGTATCTTAAATACAGCCATCTTTATGTTTCATAACTTAAAGATAACCATCTTCACTTCATGCTCAATTCACCATGCAGAGTCAGGATGAAAATTAATTACCTGGAGAACTCCAAGGGCCTCTCTTTACTTAGTGCTTTTTTTTTTTCCCTGAAGGCAATTGTTGCACAAAATCCTTTCCTATAGCATCTAAGTTCCATTCAGAAAAGAACAATGCTGGCTGCTGGCACAACCCCATTATCCATGAAGTGGCTTTGCCAGGCCCAGTACAATACTCCCTCTTTTGGAAACAGGGCTTTATCAATGACCAAAGCTGCCTTTTGCTGTGAGAATGGCTGTTTCCCATGTGTGTGGTCTATCTAAAGGAATACAAGCAGTGCCCATGCTCACTTTATACTGAACAGAATTGATAACCAGGAAGTAAGTAGAAAAGGTGTTTGTACAGAAAGTGCTCTCACAGTCCGTGCAATAATGTTATTGCTCTTAACTTATTATGTAATATTTCCCAAACTTAATTTTCCAAAATACAAGCTGCATACGTAGTGGTTCCAAAAAGAAGGAGCTCTTATACGGCACTTCCTTTTCAAAAATACACAACAGTAAAGAAATGTGTTTAACTATATTTAACCTTGTATATTAAAAACTTGTTTGATGAAAGTAATCCCTTGTTTTAGTTCATTTAGGCAATTTTATCAGATTACTACAGACAGGGTGGCTCACAAACAACAGAAGTTCATGTCTCACAGTTTTGGAGGCTGGGAAGTCCAAGATCAAGACACTGGTCGATTTGATGTCTGGTGAGGGTCACTTCCTGATTCACTTAGGGCAGCCCCTCCCTGTGTCCTCACACAGCAGAAGGGGTGAGGGAGCATTCTGAGCCTGTTTTTCTTTTATTTTTTAATTTTTTTATTTCAGCATATTATGGGGGTACAGATGTTTAGGTTACGTATGTTGCCCTTGCCCCCTGCTCCCCTCCCCCAAGTCCAAATTTTAAGTGTGTCCATCCCTCGGATGGTGTGCATCGTACTCTTTGTGTATGCGTATACCCGTCCCCTCCTTCCCCTTTCCCCCTCCCCCCTGCCCAACATCCAATAGATGTTATTCTTATATGTGCACTTATGTGTTGATCAGTTAATACCAATTTGATGGTGAGTACATGTGATGCTTGTTTTTCCATTCTTGGGATACTTCACTTAGTAGAATGCATTCCAGCTCTATCCAGGAGAATATAAGAGGTGCTATATCACCATTGTTTCTTAAAGCTGAATAGTACTCCATGGTACACATATGCCACATTTTATTAATCTACTCATGTATTGATGGACACTTGGGCTGTTTCCACATCTTTGCAATTGTGAATTGTGCTGCTATAAACATTCAGGTACAGGTGTCTTTTTCATAGAGCGATTTTTGTTCTTTGGGGTAGATGCCCAGCAATGGGATTGCTGGATCAAATGGTAATTCTACTTGTATCTCTTTAAGGTATCTCCATATTGCTTTCCACAGAGGTTGCACTGGTTTGCAGTCCCATCAGCAGTGTATGAGTGTTCCTATCTCTCCGCATACATGCCAACATTTATTGTTTTGGGGCTTTTTGATAAAGGCCAGTCTCAGTGGAGATAAGTAATATCTCATTGTGGTTTTGATTTGCATTTCCCTGATGATTAGAGATGTTGAGCATTTTTTCATATGTTTTTGGGCCATTATTCTGTCTTCTTTTGAAAAGTTTCTGTTAATGTCCTTTGCCCACTTTTTGATAGGGTCATTTGATTTTTTCTTGTTGATTTTCCTGAGTTCTAAGTAGATTCTAGTTATCAGCCCTTTATCGGATTCGTAACATGCAAAAATTTTCTCCCATTCTGTTGGTTGTCTATTTGCTCTTGTGACAGTTTCTTTGGCTGTGCAGAAGCTTTTTAATTTGATCAGGTCCCATTTATTTACTTTGGTTGTTGCTGTGATTGCCCTTGGGGTCTTCTTCATAAATTCTTTGCCTAGGCCAATGTCTAAAAGAGTATTTCCAACATTTTCCTCTAGAATTCTAATAGTTTCACTCCTTAGGTTTAAGTCTGTTGCCCAGAGTGAGTTGATTTTTGTGAGAGGTGAAAGATGTGGATCCTGATTCAGTCTTCTACATGTGGCTATCCAGGTTTTCCAGCACCATTTATTGAATATAAGGATTCTTTTTCCCCAGTGTATGTTTTTGTCTGCTTTGTCAAAGATTAGGTGGCTATATGAAGATGGTTTTATATCTGGGTTCTCAGTTCTGTTCTACTAGTCAATGGCTCTATTTTTGTGCCAGTACCAAGCTGTTTTGGTTACTACAGCCTTATAATAAAGTTTGAAGTCTGGTAAATTGATACCTCCCATTTTGTTTTTATTGCCTAGAATTGTTTTTGCTATGCAGGGTCTTCTCTGGTTCCATACGAAGCGTAAAATTAACTTTTCTACATCTGTGAGGAATGATATTGGTATTTTAATAGGGATTGCATTGAATCTGTAGATCACTTTGGGTAGTACAGACATTTTAACAATGTTGATTCTGCCGAACCACGAGCATGGTATGGTTTTCCACCTGTTTACGTCCTCTGCTATTTCCTTCCTCAATGTTTCATAGTTCTCTCCGTAGAGGTCTTTTACCTCCTTAGTTAAATATATTCCTAGATACTTTATTCTCTTTGTTGCTATTGTGAAGGGAATTGAGTCTTTGATTTGGTTCTCGGTATGACTGCTATTGGCATATATGAAATCCTCTGATTTGTGCGTATTGATTTTATATCCTGAGACTTTACTGAATTCATTTATCAATTCCAGGAGCCTCTTAGTTGAATCCATGGGGTTCTCTAGATATAATTTCATGTCATCAGCAAATAGTGAGAGTTTGATCTCTTCTGTTCCCATTCGTATGCCTTTAATTCCACTCTCTTGCCTGATTGCTGTGGCCAGGACTTCCAGCACTATATTGAATAGAAGTGGAGATAGCGGGCAACCTTGTCTGGTTCCAGTTCTGAGTGGGAATGCTTTCAATTTTTCCCCATTCAGTATGATGTTGGCTGTGGGTTTGTCACAAACGGCTTGTATAATTTTTAGGTAAGCCCCGTCTATGCCTATTTTGTTAAGTGTTCTTATCACAAAAGGGTGTTGAATTTTGTCAAATGCTTTTTCTGCATCTATTGAGAGAATCATATGGTTTTTGTTTTTGCTTCTGTTTATGTGGTGAATTACATTTATAGATTTGCGTATGTTGAACCATCCCTGCAACTTTGGGATGAAGCCCACTTGGTCATGATGGATTATTTTCTTAATAAGCACCCGGATTCAATTAGCTAGAATTTTGTTGAGAATTTTTGCATCTATATTCATAAGGGATATTGGTCTGTAGTTTTCTTTTTTGTTGCGTCCTTTCCTGGTATCAGGTTATGTTGGCTTCATAAAATGTGTTTGGGAGGAATCCATCCTTCTCCATGTTGTGGAATAATTTCGGCAAGATAGGCACCAGTTCTTCTTTGTAGGTGTGGTAAAATTCGGGTGTGAAACCATTTGGTCCTGGGCTTTTCTTTTTTGAGTGTTTTTATTGCTGTTTCAATTTCAGTCCTTGATATTAGTCTGTTCAGGAATTCTATTTCTTCCTGGTTGAGCCTAGGGAGGCTGTGTGTTTCTAAAAATTTGTCCATTTCCTCCTCATTTTCCAGTTTGTGTGCATAAAGATTTTTGTAATATTCATAAATTGTATCTTGAATCTCCATGGCATCAGTTGTAACTTCTCCTTTTTTTTTCCTGATGGAGCTTATTAGAGATTTCTCTTTTCTGTTTTTTGTTAGTTTAGCCAAAGGCGTGTCAATTTTATTTGTTCAAAGAACCATCTTTTTGTTTTATTAATCTTCTGTATAGTTTCCATGTTGTCAATTTCATTTAGTTCTGATTTGATCTTATTAATTTCCCTTCTTTTGCTGGGTTTGGGGTCAGTCTGTTCTTCTTTTTCCAGTTCTTTGAGTCTATTCATTAGGTTGTCTGTTTGTGGTCTTTTTGACTTTTGGATATAGGCATTTATGGACATAAACTTTCCTCTCAGGACTGCTTTGGCTGTGTCCCAAAGATTTGGATAACTTGTGTCACCTTTGTCATTTAGTTCAAAGAATCTTTTGATTTCCGTCTTTACTTCCTCATTTATGAAGGAATCGTTCAGTGGAAAGTTGTTTAATTTCCACGACTTTGTGTAGAGATGAGAGTTTCTGTTGGGGTTGATTTCTGTTTTTATTCCACTGTGTTCTGAGAAGATGCATGGTATGATTTCTATTTTTTAAAATTTTTTGAGACATGCTTTGTGTCCTAGAATATGGTCAACCTTAGAGAATGTCCCATGTGGTGACGAGAAGAATGTATATTCAGTGGTTTTGGGGTAGAATGTCCTGTAAATGTCAGTCAGGCCCATTTGTTCTGGAGTTCTGTTTAAGTCCGTAATTTCTTTGTTAATTTTCTGTTTGGAGGATCTGCCCTGTTCTGTCAGTCGGGTGTTGAAGTCTCTGACTATTATGGTATTGCTTCCATTTGCTTGAAATATTGATTTCCACCCCTTTACTTTGAGTCTAAATTATCAATTTGTTTAGATGAAGCAGAGTTTGCTTTATGAATCTGGGTGCACCTAAGTTGGGTGCATACATATTTAGAATTATGTCTTCTTGTTGAACTGTACCCTTCACCATCACATAGTGACCTTCTTTGTCTTTCATTACTTTTGTTGATTTAAAAACCAAGTTATCTGAGATCAAAACTGCCACACCAGCCTTCTTTTGGCTTCCATTTGCTTGAAATATTGATTTCCACCCCTTTACTTTGAGTCTAAATGCATCCTGGCAGGTTAGATGCATTTCCTGGAGACAGCAGATGCTTGGCTTGTGTTTTTTTATCCATTCAGCCAACCTATGTCTCTTGAGAGGGGAGTTCAAACCATTCACATTTATTGAGAGAACTGATAAATGGGGGAAATTAATGTTCATTCTGTTGGGTTGCATTTTGTTGCTTTGTTTTCTCTCTTGAGCCATTGTGGAATCTAGCCTTTGATCTTTAACTTTTGCATGGTTTCACATTCGAGAGTGTTTATCGTGCTGATCCTTGTGTAATTCTGTTTTGAGTACTTCTTGGAGAGCTGGTCTTATCTTGGTGAATTCCCTCAGTCTTTGCTTATCAGAGAATGTCTTTATTTCTCTTTCATATATGAAACTTAGTTTTTCAGGGTACAAGATTCTAGGCTGGGCATTATTCTGTTTCAGAAGAGTGAGAATGGGGCCCCAGTCTCTTCTTGCTTGTAGGATTTCAGTTGAGAAATCTGGAGTTATTCTGATGGGCTTTTCTTTGTATGTTTCTTGTTTCTTTCACCTTACAGCTTGTAGAAGGGCCTCTTTAGTGGATATTTTGGTCAATCTGATGACTGCATGACATGGTGTCTTCCTATTTGCATTGAATCTCCCTGGGGTCCGTTGAGCTTCTTGTACCTGCATATCTAGATTTTTAGCATGGCCTGGGAAATTCTCCTCTATTAATTCTTCAAATAGCTTATCCAGCCCTTGAGTGTTTTCTTCTTCACCTTCCAGAATCCCTATCACCCTCAGGCTTGGTTTTTTCTCAGAATCCCACATTTCTTGTAGGCTTATTTCTTTTCTCTTAATTTTCTGCTCAATCTCTGTGACTGACTTATTTAATTGGAAGGAGTTGTCTTCAATCTCTGAGATTCTTTCTTCTGTTTGATCTACCCTGTTCTTGAGGCTTTCCCTGAATAAGTTCTTCATTTCCAGGAAATCGGTTTGATTTTTCTTTAATGTTTCAATTTCTTTAGTGAATTTTTCTTCCAAGTCCTGGATTTTTTTTTTGTGGTTTCTTTGTGTTGGTCATCCATTTTTCCTTGCATATCATTGAGTTTTCTTACAATCCATGTTTGAAATTCTTCTGTCATTTTAGTGTTCTGAGTATGGTTAATATCAATTGCTAGGGAGCTGTTGTTTCTCTTTGGGGGTGTGCTTTCCGTTTTATTTTTCATACTTCCAGAGTTCTTTTGCTGGTTCCTTCCCATCTGGATCAGTTGTTCCTTCTTGCCTTTAGATTTTCGTTTGGATAATGACACACCCTGTTTAGTCTCTGAGCCAGTAGGTGGTGTTTGTGGGTGAGATTCAACCACACCCTTTATGATGAATCAGTGGATGCAGTAAAAGAGTGTGCAGAATGACCTCCCTGTTAGTAGGTGGCACTTGCTGGGAGGAGAGAGCTGCAGTGCTGTTTTGGGTCCTGTAGCCAGCTCTTGTTCCTCTGGAGAGGCCCTCTTGTGCCTCAGGTGGTGGGTGGGGCCCTGTGTCCTTATTCTCCACCTCAGTGGGGGCAGGTCAGGGAGTGAGTCTGGGTGGGTCTGGGTTGCATAAGCCTGCCCTCAGGCTCCACAACTGCTGTTAGCAGGAGTCAAAGGTCTGTTCTTTGCTTCTGTGCAAAGCTGCCAGGAGGGGCTGAAATGGCTCCACTCAGCTGAATGTCTGGGCTTGTAGGGTGGGGCTGTCTGAGACCCCGCACTCTGGAGCAGGTCTCGCTCCCCTCCACCGTCCCCCTTTCCGTGGCCTCTCCCAGACCTCTGCCAGCAAGCGGGACCTCAGGCCGATCGATCTTCCCTGGCTGTGACGTGGGCTGGGAGGTTTCCTGCCCAGGATCACAGCCTGAGCTGGGTGCACAACCCTCTTTTGGGAGGAGGGTTGCCACTCAGGCATGCTGATCTGCCCCTGAAGGTGCACACTTCTCAGTAGCCTCTTTCACAGATCTCCCTTCTGTGCCATGGGGCAGTGCGATCATGACTTGGGTGTATGGGGTCTGGTGTGCAGGCCTGTCCCCTGGGCCCTGGAGATCAATCCCTGACCCTGCCACGGGGAGGGGTGCTGGTCTTTAATCACCTACAGGGTGCCCAAGCAGGATCTATTTCACTCCACCTTGGGATTTGCCCTGCTCTCCTGGAGTCCCCAGGCAAGTAGCACCTGGGAGGCCTGGTGGGTAGGGAGCTCACAGTCTGAGTACCCCCCAGTCTTCTGTAGGGCTGCCAAAGGAAAGGTCCCATTACTTGGAGATGCCTCCGTGTGATGGCTAAATTGTCTCTCTGGGCACCCACAGGTAGGGTGCCCTTGTCACTGGTCTCCAAGCCTCTCGGGGACCTTTCTCCTTCCAGTTCTCCTCCTCAACATCTTCCCGTGGAGTCTCCTATAGTTTCAGGCACTCTTCCTTCCAACCCTCACCCAATCTATGTTTTTCTGCTAGTTTATTTTTTTCACTTTCTTCCAAAATCTGTCTTTTTTGCAGAGACACTCTGACTGATGGCTTTTCTCATCTACCATCTTGGCTCCTCCCTGAGCCTATTTTATACTGGCACTAATCCTATTCATAAAGGTTCTACCCTCATAACCTAATCACTTCCCAGAGACCCCATCTCCATATACCATCTCAGTGGGGAATAGGCTTCAACATCTGAATTCTGGGGGGACACAGACATTTAGTTTGTAGCATGTTAGACTGACAGACACCTCACAGCAAACTGTAATCATTCCATAGTAACTTTTAAAGTGCTCATTCACAGGAGTTACTTCCAGAATAACTGAATGAATAAATGGATGGATTAGCAGATGGATGGGTTAGTATATGGATTCAATGGATAGATGGAGGATGGACGAACAAATAAAAATAATCCATAGGCCTAACACAATATAATTATTAAATATAGTTATGGTAAAGGTGTAATAAGGGTTGCTGAAGTCACATGTTACTGGTAAGATGAACCAATATTTGCAAAAGATATAAAAAAATCTTGTCACATCATCCTTCTAATCAATGCATTAAACTTTTAGAGGACACGTCTTCCAAATCTTTTCCTCTTCTACCTCTACGTTTTTCAATTCCCTTCCTCTTCTCCACCGAGGTCCTCTGCTATACTCTGAAGCCTCCTTATATTTCTATCATACAACATTACAATTACATGTTAACTTTTATGTCCTCTCCACTAATAACTATTAATCTCTAACATGCACCAGGTACTCTTCTAAGCACTCCACACAGAAATTATTTATTTATTTCTGTACTCTGAGCTGTAGCTGTTATTATTTTCATCATTTTATAGATGTGGATACTGAGGTGTTAACAATCTCACTCCAGGCTGTGCAGCTAATAAGTGAGAGAGCTGAGATAGCAGCCAGATGTCTAACTGAAGAACCACTTACTGGCACT
>RJWJ010048532.1:0-10597 GCA_004363605.1 Indri indri | reverse complement strand
GACTTGACACTGGGACCTGAACATCAGACCTGAAACTTGAAGGCAGCAGGGAAGAGCCACATTTGGAAACAGCCTGAGAGGGAAGTAGCCACTTAGCCGTGTGACCCCAGGCAAAGCACTTCACCTCTCTGAACTTTTTTCCTTGTCTACAAAATGGTGAAAAACTCAGTGACTTCCTCAGAGGGTTACTGTGAGATTACATGACATAAATCTGCAAGAGGTATGCCTAACACAGAGTAGAATCTACTCAAGAAATGTGATCTTTTTCCCCTTCTCTCCTCCTCTCCTGCAGTTTCTTTCTTTCTTTTTTTTTATTTCTGGATATTATGGGGGTATAAACATTTTGGTTACATGTTATGACTTCACCACACCCAAACCATGATTTGAGATGTGCTCTTTTCCCCCTACAACACTCACTGTGTCCATTAGTTGTGAGTTTACCCCCCCAACCCCTCAACGCCCAAAGAATATTACTACTGTGTGAGCACCTTAGCGTTGATCAGTCAGTGGCAGTTTGATGGCGAGTACATGTGGTGCCTATTCTTCCGTTCTTGTGATACCTCACTTCGGAGGATGGGCTCAAGCTCTATCCAGGAAAATATAAGAGATGCTAGATCACCATTGTTTTTTATAATTTGGTAGTATTCCATTGTATACTTATACCATATTTTATTAATCCAATCATGGATTGACGGGCGCTTGGGTTGTTTCCACATCCTTGCAATAGCGAATTGTGCTGTCATAAACATTAGGATGCATATGTCTTTATTATAGAATGACTTTTGTTCCTTTGGGTAGATGCCTAATAGTGCTATTGCTGGAGCCAATGGTATTTCTATTTTTAGCTCTTCGAGGTATCTCCAAATTCTTTTCCATAGAGGTTGCACTAATTTGCAATCCTGCCAGCAGTATAAGAGTGTTCCTATCTCTCCACATCCTCGCCAACATTTGTTGCTTTGGGATTTTTTTGATAAAGGCCAATCTAACTGGGAAACTATCATTAGAACGAATAGACAGCCTACAGAATGGGAGAAAATATTTGCTCTCTACACATCCGATAAAGGGCTGATAACAAGAATCTATCTAGAACTCAAAAAAACCAACACGAAAAAATCAAACAACCCCATCAATAAATGGGCAAAGGACATGAAAAGAAACTTTTCAAAAGAAGACAGAATAATGGCCAGCAAACATATTAAAAAATGCTCAACATCTCTAATCATTAGGGAAATGCAAACCAAAACCACAATGAAATATCACCTAATCCCACAATTTCTTATCTGCCTCAGCAATCTCCCACAAGGACCTCAAGCCACAAGAAGCGCCTTTTTGCGGGGAGAGCTCCCCTCTGCCTGGGAGACACAGAGAGCGCAGGCAACTGGGTCCCTTCCCTGCCTTCCGTGCCAAGTGGGGATGCCTCCACACTCTCCAAGATGACTCTGTTCATACTTTAGTGTTCGCTCAGACCATCGGGGGACCTTTGTCAAATACAGGTTCTGCTTCAGCCAGTCTAGGGTGGGGCCCCAGATTTGGCAATTTACCAAGGGATGCTGCTGCCACTGGCCCATGGACCACACTCCAAAGCAACCCCTTCCGTCTCAGGGCACACAGAGCCAGGCTTCTCCGTACCTGGCATTCCCCTTCGTACCTCTCATTCTACCCTCTCCCGCTCATCCTCCAGGAGGAATGCTCTAGGGTGCTTGCTTCTTTCTCTGAGTCCACCCGGCCACCCTTGGCACTTGGTTCTTTCCTGCTCTGAGCTGGGGACGCTGTGGTAGGAGCATAGCCAATCACCCCAAAGAACAAGGTCCTCAGGCCAGCAGCACTGGCAGCTGAGCCAGGAGCCCTGCTTCGAAGAGCTCTCCTCTCTACCTCTGCCTCAGGCAGACATTCGCAAGAGCTGGGCCCCCAAGGAGCTGTACTTTGCAATTTAGGAAATCCCCTCAGCTGATAGGTCTTTTAGTTTTTTCAGGCTCCGTCACTTACTAAGTGGTGAGCTCAGGCTGCTACTTCAACTTTTTGAATCTAAGGGTCCTCATATGTAAAAATAGGAATAAAACTGCACACCCATGTTCACGGCAGCACTATTCATTCACAATGGCCAAAAGATGGAAGCAACCCAATGTTCATAGACATAGGAATGGATAAGCAAAATGTAATATATACCCACAGTGGAATATTATTCAGCTTTAAAAATAGGGACATATGCTACAACATAGATGATCCTCGAGGACATTATGCTAAGTGAAATAGCCAGTCACAAAAAAAGGCGGATACTGTATGATCTCACCTATATGAGGTGTCTAGAGTGGTCGAAATCCTAGAGACAGAAGGTAGACTGGTGGTTCCCAGGGACTAAGGGTGGGAAAGAATGGAGAGTTAACAGTGAACTGTGCTCTTCAAAATGGTTAAGATGGTAACTTTTATGCTGTGTGTTTTGTTGTCGTTGCTCACAATTAAAGAATAAAAAAAAGGAATAAAACTATGGATCTTATGGGGGCTTTGGTGGGAGACTTCAGTTAGATTCTGAGCAGGACCACTCATGGCACAGGCATCAAGAAAAATGAGCTTGATTCTTCTGTAAACGGAAAACTTCCCTCTGCAGAGTCCTGCTGTTTCTCACTCCCGTAAGAGGAATCACCTGTTCTGCAATCGCAGACTGGGCAGCGCTCTGTGTTGGGCAGGTTGAGAGATGACCATGGACAGAGAAGGTGTAGGCTTTCACCAAACGTTGGGAGGCAAATGGTCTTGGTCAGCGCCCGTCCCCCCACCGCAACACCCATGTTGGATGTGAAGGGTCACTTAGGGCACTGAGGGGAAACCAAGAGAGGATCCCCTAGGCAAAAGCCAGGCCCCACCCTAGAAATTTCTTCCTGGATTTCCAGGGAAATGGTGCATCATCTCTCACTCTTATCTCTGGGAGGGCCCTGCTGAGTGCTCCCTGAACTGCCTTTCCTGAAGGAAGACTTACTGTAGACAACGCCCAGCGAGAAGAACACCCTGCAGTCCGTCTGCCAGGAATTAAATCCTGGAGGGGAAAGGAAAGTTGGAAAAGAAACTTAAAAAAAAAAAAAATCTGTGTGTCCAGCTATATTATGTGAAATGTTTTCCCCTGGAAAGCAAATTTCACATTAGATATCTTACAGAAATGAGCAGTTAACAACACTGTTTCATGTTCTGGGCTGTGGTTGTTAATTATAATAATTATGATGATATAAATTAAATGGAGTTGTTCAATTCAAAGTGGAGTTTAGTGGATCCTACCATTCTACATATACATAAATTCATCACTACAGAGATTCATCCCGATTAAAAATGACTCTGTAAATACTGAAAAAGTGCTGTTATTAAAATAACACAGCAAATGAGCTCTTTAGTTTAATTCATGCAAGAGGCTTCACAACAAAAATTCCCTTGTCACACACACATCGTTCTTCTCAACCTCCAGTTTGAGGACTTCAGTGCTGTTCTGCTTCCCCCTCCCACCGCCATAAAAGCAGGGGCTGACCATGTCCCAGACCTGCCGGTTACCTCTCCTATCCTCCCTCTTTTCCCGGAAAGCACATTAGTTTTGCTGCTGCTATTTTCCCATCTTTGGGAAGAGATGACAGCCTTATATTCAGAACTTCTTTAAAGATATAGAAAAACCACTGAACGAGTTAACCGGAAAGCAGGTATGTATCACCTTTCAGGTTCTGAGTTGGACATGAACTTCTCACTGTGCACCAGTCCCATTCCTAAATGGGAGATGGAACACTGACTGCTAGACTGAGCCCCAAAGATGTCAGGCAACTTAGATCAGGCACCACAGATGAAAATTATAGACTTTCTCCTTAAAGATGTCACCACCCTGCAGGCTGGGCCCCATATGCCCACTATCCTGCCAAGATGACCAGTGAGTTGACCCATAGGTAGCTTAGAGGCTGAACCACAGCCAAACATCCATGTGATACCTTATGAGAAGCCCTAAAACTACTAACCAACCCCAACCTATGGAAGCAGGTTAAACCTACTCGAGGGTGACTCTCACTGGGGTGACATGCTAAGATGTAAAGAGTATGTACTTTGAAATCAGGCAGACCTGGGTTTAAATCGAATCTTGCTACCCATTAGCTGTGCAAAGATAGATGTTATTTAACCTCTCTGAGCATGAGTTTCCTCAAATGTAAAATGGGGATAATATTTGCAGTTTGTGTGTAAAGTGCTTAGCATATTTCCTGAGACAGGGTAAGTACTGACTAAACCTGACTCAGAATAGATACTCAAGATCTGGAAGCTATTGCTGATGCTGGGTAGGATGAGAGTGGTAAGAATGCTTCCGAGGAAGGTAATTCAGGAGTGGAGGAAAGACAAATGTGGAGGCATCCCACCTTTTCTGGAAATTTGCTTCTTGAACATTCCTCCTACTTGCCCCGTGCCCCTCATCGGGTAGCTAGGGCATGGCATCCTCCAAGGCCTTGACAGTCCTCCTTGGAACACCCTTTCTGTTACTGCTTAACAGCCACCATTACATTTTGAACAGCCATATTGATTTTTCCTTTCCTCTACCAGAAAAATCCTCCAGGCTCTGTCAACAGAGCAAAGCACTTGCTCTGCCTCTTTCAAGCTCTCTTCAAATGCAGTGCACTGCGTCAGCTCTGCCTGCCTTCGTTTGGGGAAAACTTAGCTCGGGAATGCTGCAGGATCTCTGTAGAGTACCTGTCCACTCTTGGCCAGTGTGTGCAAATCAGAATTGTGCAATCAGAGATAGTTGGAATTGACTCCAAGTCAGGTCCTGGAGAGATTCGTAGGCTCTTTTTTCACCCTAGAGAAAGGAAGATGGATGAAATTCCAGAGCTCTGGTTCGCTTGTCTTTTGCCCTTCAGACATGCGTTGTGTGTCCCCACACACACTCTGGCTGGGAGGGCAGGTGGCTGCTGCCAGCTCTCGCCAACGCCTGGGAAGCCAGACGCTGAATCCTCACCTTCTGTGTTTGCAACTCAGAGCCCGGCTACGTAGAAGGTGGCAACGCGGCTCCACAATAACATATTGTGAGGTCTAACCCTGCTGGTCTGGCCTGATGCTTCCCTCTGCATGTTTGCCAGAAACACCTGCCCATGGATTGATGACCCACTGGGAGTGATGGAAAGAAAGAGACTGCCCTCCAGGGCCCTCACAACCTGAGAGAGCTATCCCTAGAGCCTCTGGTCAGCAGCCCCTGGGCAGACTAGTGTAGCAGCCCCTCAACTCCATCAGAGAGGACGGGACGCAGACAATGGGAGAACACAGCAAAGCGAGGTATGTGGTGGGGATGTCCTTGCTGGCATTTCCTTGCCAGGACATAAAGATTGGGAAAACCCTGGAGACAGCCTCTTCCTTACGCTGTGATAACTGAGAAAAGCTCTTTTCTGGCCTTCCTTCCTTCCTTTCTTCCTTCCATTCACAAAAATTTCCCCCCCAACCATGTCTTGTGTTCTGGGCACTGCCTTGGATGGAGAGGATCCAACAGTGAACAACTCAGTCCATTGTAGAGAAGAAAAGAAACAACCATTTCTGTCTGGGGTGTCAAGTGCTGTCCCAGAGGCAGGGCACCCAGGTTGCTATGGGACTACACCTAGTGACCTTCAGGTGGTGCTGGTGGGGTGGAATTGGGGAAAACTTTGTGACTGAGATTAAGTGTTAGAGTGCACATAAGTATTAGCAAAAAATATGGCAGAACAACCCCCCAGGGGAGGGGAGGAGCGATATATGTGAGAGCCTAGGAATGAGAAGAGGACACGGCATCTTGGCAGGTGGCTCACTGTGGCAGGACCAGGTGGGAAAGGGCAGGAGACATTGGCAGGAGTGGTCACCTGAAGGTCACGGGTACCATGCCTGAGCATTTGGATTTATCATGAAGGGAACAGGGAGACAGTGATGAGTTTTACAAAGAGGCAAGACATGACCATGTTTGCATTTCGGAGAGATGTCTGTGCCAGTGGAGTGGAGAATGGGCTGCAGATGGAGGAGGAGCGGGGAGGATCAGTTCGGGGGACAGGGATAGCTGTTGAGGGTGGGGCTAGGCAGGATTCCAAGCCCGGGACAATAGTGGCAGAGCCAGGGCAGTGCCAGTGAGGATGGAAGGAAGTGAACAGATTTAAGAGGCATCTAAAGGTCTAAAGGATGGAATGAATGAGCCCAAGTGGTTGATTAGGTGGGGGAAGGTGAGTGAGGAAAAGGAAGATAAGGAACTTCTGGGTTTTGAACATTAGGGTGGAGAGACGAAAACAGGAGCATCCTCTTCTCTTAGTGACAAGTACTTGCATATGCCGGAGAGGAGGTTTCAGTAAAAACTAATAGCATGAGCAGCACGGACAGGGAAGCCTGACCCTGGCTTCCCCAGACCTTGTCTTGATCTTGGAATATAGAGCTCAGTGGAAAGAATTTGGGACCGTGAAGCATAAATGCCATTTTAATTCCAACAAATCCTGAACACTTTTCCCACCTATGTTAGGGTGCTCGGTGTCAGGAATCTGTCCTTTTGTAGAAACCCCAAAGGTGACCCTCCAAGAGCAGGTGGATTTCTCAGCTCCATATATTCAGTTTGATGCCCTACACATTCATTCATCACTTAGTATATGCCCAGCCCTGAGCTAGGTGCAGCAGGTGTAGACATAAGTAAGACACGCGTTGAAATGGTCATAAAACAACGCAGGTTGACCTCAGGGCCATGGGTGACATTTCAGTGGAAAAGTTATAGGGATTTAAAGAAGGTCTTCATCAACCACTCCAACTTGGGCGTTAGGAAGGGCTTCCATAACAAGCAACCATCAAGGAGGAGCTTGAAGGTAGAGGGAGGGAGGGGGTGTCATCAAGTAAAGGCCAGGTGAATTCCTGGAAGGAACAGTCCTGGAGGGACACTAAGAAAAAAGGTGACATGGTCAACCATAGCTCCTAAAGGCTATCGATTTTACAATGAGAATTGTTTGAACACAGCATCAGTGGAATTAGAGAATGGGGGTGAGCAGAAAGATGGAAAGTCCTCACCCAGAAATTTTCCCATGACTTTGATATTGCCACCATGTGGTTTCTCCTATGCAGTGGTCAGTAAAAGGGGGAGGTGATGAGAGAAGGGAAGGTGACATTTATTTGGTGGGTCGTATGTACTAAGACCTGCACCAAGCAGGTTCCCATTGCCTCCAGTAGAAAATCTGATTTTCCCAACTTGGCAGGTATATTTTAGTCTGTTTTGAGTTGCTATAAAGGAAATACCTAAAAAAAAAAAAAAAAAAAAAAAAAAAAAAAAAAAAAAAAAAAAAAAAAAAAAAAAAAAAAAGAAAAGAAAAAGAAATACCTGAGGCTGGGTAATTTATAATGAAAAAAGGTTCATTTGGCTCATGGTTCTGCAGATTGTACAAGCATGGTGCCAGCATCTGCTGGGCTTCAGGGAGCTTCCAATCAAGGCAGAAGGTGAAGGGGGAGCAGGCGTATCACATGGCAAGAGACAGAGTCAGAGAGGGAGGAGGTGGTGCCAGCCTCCTTTAAACAAGCAGCTCTCCTGTGAATTATTAAAGTGAGAACTTGGCCAGGTGTGGTGGCCATGCATGTAATCCTAGCACTTCAGGAGGCCGAGGTGGGACGATTGCTTGAGCTTAGGTGTTGGAGATCAGCTTGAGCAAGAGCGAGACCCCGTCTCTACAAAAAAATAGAAAAATTAGCCAGGCGTAGTGTCCCATGCCTGTAGTCTCAGCTACTCGGGAGGCTGAGGCAGGAGGATCTCTTGAGCCCAGAAGTTTGAGGTTGCAGTGAGCTACAATGATGCCACTGCACTCTACCTGGGGAGACATAGCAAGACTCTCTCTTAAAATAAATAAATAAAAATAAAGTGAGAACTCACTCATTATTGCAGGACAGCACCAAGTCATTCATGAGGGATCAGCCCCCCTGACCCAAACACCTCCCACCGAGCCCCACCTCCAACACTGGAGATCAAATTTCCACATGAGATGTGGAGGGGCCAAACATCCAAACCCTATCAACAGGTAAGGAAAAACACGTGCCCAGTTAACAATGAGAACAACAGGTATAAAAAAGAGTGAAATAATGGGAAAGGAAGAGAAAAGGAAATATCCAGTTGTTGAAAGCCTTTATAGTCATACTTTACTTATGCTATTTGCTTAATTCTTAGCAAAACCCTGTGAAGTAGATGCAGATGAGGACAGAGGCTTAGAAAGTTAAGTAGCTTGCCCAAAGTTACAAAGCTGATTTTGTAGCTTAAAAACAGTTTTAGAGCGGCACAATTCACAGTTGCAAAGATGTGGAAACAACCCAAGTGCCCATCAATACATGAGTGGATTAATAAAATGTGGTATATGTATACCATGGAGTACTATTCAGCCACAAAAAACCATGGTGATCTAGCACCTCTTGTATTATCCTGGATACAGCTGGAACACATTCTACTAAGTGAAATATCCCAAGAATGGAAAAAGAAGCACCACATGTACTCACCATCAAATTGTTATTAACTGATCAACACTTAAGTGCACATATAGTAATAACATTCATCGGATGTTGGGCAGTTGGGAGGGGGAGGAGAGGATGGGTATATTCACACCTAATGGGTGTGGTGTGCACCATCTGGGGGATGGACATGCTTGAAGCTCTGACTCAGGTGGAGCAAAGGCAATATATGTAACCTAAACATTTGCACCCCTGTAATATGCTGAAATAAAAATAAAAAAAAACGAAAAAAAAGATACAGGACTCCAAAGAAATAAATAAATAAAACTAAAAAACACAAAACACCAGTTACAATGGGGGTCCTCAAAAAATTAAAAATAGAATTACCATATGATCCAGAAATCCTACTACTTCTGCGTATACAGCCAAAAGAATCCAAAGCAGGATGTCAAAGAGACATTTCTGCACTCATGTTCATCACAGCATTACTCACGACAGCCAAGAGGTGGAAACAACCCAGATTTTCTGTTGACAAATGAACGGATAAACAAAATGAGGTGTATGCATGCAATGGAATTTTATGTAGCCTTAAAAAAGAAAGAAGTCCTGTCACATGCTACAACATGGGTAAAATTCGAGAACATTATGCTGAGCTAAATAAGCTGGGTGGCAAAAGGGCAAATACTGTATGATTCTGAAGAATCTGAAGTAGTCAAAATCATACAAACAGAAAGTAATAGAAAGGTGGTTGCCAAAGACCGGAGAATGAAGGAAGGTGGAATTAGTGTTTGGTGGGTATAGTTTCAGTTCTGCAAGATGAAAAAGTTCTAGAGATCTGTTTTACAGCAGTATAAATGTATTTAATACCACAGAACTATACATTTAAAAATGGTTGAGATGGTAAATATGTTTTTTACCACAGTAAAAATTAATCAAAAAAATTTTTTTAAGTCATAGATTCTTTGCTACTCTTTTGACAGGTGGGGTTTATTTTCTCTTTGCTTGGACTTACTGTGTCTTTGGTGACTTGTTTGACCAATGGAAGGCAGTAGAAATGATGTTCTGGATCTAGGTCATGAGAGGTTGTAGCTTCTGGGAGTCGTGAGCCACCATTGCAGGAGTGTGACTGTCCCCCTGTGTCAGATTACCCTGAGAGGCCATGTGGGTGCTCTGGCCAACAGTTGCAACCCAGCTGAGCTTTCCATCCTGCCTGCTGAGGCACAAGCTGTGAGAATGAAGTGATTCGGGGCCCTGCAGTCCAGCCATCCACCAGCAGAATACCACTGAGTGATCTCTGTCCACACCATGTGGAGCAGAAGACTTATTCCCAGTGGCCACTGTGGGGCCTTCGTTCAGCCTGTCCTGTGTTCACATGTACACCACTTTGGAAAAGTATAAATGACTATTCTTTGGAACAAGAATAGGGAGCATTCTCATTGTCCCTGCTATTGTATGTATGCATATACGGGTGCATTTGTTCTCCCTTTTATGTTTGGTGATAAGATTAAATGTTATTAGTGGGAAGGGTTCAAAGTGACTGCACCAGGTTTGTTTTGGCCAGTAAATGCCATCTCACCTCGTAAACAGCCCCTGTGGCTCTGGGTGGTCTGCAACTGTCCTGAAAGAACATCTCAATGGCCTGCAAAATGGAGCCTCGCAGGAGGCCTGAGAGGGAATTGCACCTTTGCAGGTGTGGAGCAGGCACTGCTGCAGGTCATATCCCCTGGGCGTGTGCAGCGGGCAGCCCTGCATACCTGTGAGGGTATTGGCCTTGGGAAAGCTTGGCTCACCCACCCCTCCGACAGTGGATGCCTGTGGTCCACCATTAGTCAACTTCTCCCTGGTGTTAAATTCTCTATTGTTATTTTCTTATCTGGAAGAGGTACATTTAGGGGCCTCAACTCCTTGATGTGAATGAGTTTATTAGATGATTTTGAAGAGTTTGTGTTGAAGGTGTTTGAAGGCCTAGTGATTGACCTAAAAGGAATAACCAGGGAGAATATAGAGACACTACTAATGAATTTCCTCAGTCCCTGATTTCATGGGGCCATTATGCATAGGATGGCAGAAGGCCTGGTAACTCCATGGGACACCAGACCTTGGTTTCCATCTTGTACTGCACACCCAAGCAACGATGCCTTCATTTCATGAAAGCTACAGGATAAATGCAAACACT
>RJWJ010048531.1:0-10560 GCA_004363605.1 Indri indri | reverse complement strand
GGGCTGTGTGCTCCAGGCTGGGACCGTGGTGGGCAAAAGGCTCATGTACAGTCTGGAATCTCCTCTCAGGCACAGGCCTGGCCTGCAGGGCCATCTGCATGTTGCATTACCCCAGTTTACATGTCAAACCAAAATGTTCTCTCCTTGTTCCTTTTTAAATTCATGTTGGTACAGCAGAATTGACCAGGAACAAACAGAGGCGCACACAGAAATATGGCAAAACAGATTTATGTACGCTGGCGGGCTTGGCAGGGGAGGGGTGGGGGGGGGATTTTTCCTCCCAAATTCTGAGCCCCGAATAAAGAACGTAGCAGTCTTTTATACATTTTGCTTGAGGCACAGTTAATGAGTGAGGAAGTGGGGCACAGTTACAATGAGGTCATTCTTCAGTGGGAGCAGGGTCCGGAGCAACCTTAGTTCCAGGTACAGAGTTCCTATGGAATGTCTTCCTGTCTCATCTCACCTTAGCAGGAGTTGTTGCAAGCGGTGTATAGCTGCTTAGGGAAGACAATGGGGTAGAGCCCTGGCAGTGGAATTTTCCACTACAATGTGGTATAAATTCTACATGCTACTCCCTAACTTCCCCCCGTGGAGGCGGTGGGGCCAATACAGGCCAGAATTTCAGAAAGGCGAAGGGATCACCTGGGAGCCTTTGCTCAGCGCACTCTTCCCCACCAAGCTGGAAGGGTGGTCTGGGAAAAGCCCCCACAAGGCCGTGCCCCCAAATCTATTTGCCATTTCCACCCCGGGGCCTGATTTCCAGCCCCGCCCCACTTCCCTGCTTTAGGGTTGTCTGGCTTGATGCTTCCAGTCCCCTGGGCAGAGCAACCCCGGACGATCTCTGCGCTTTGTCTGGGCACTGTTTCCACGGAGGTGCCCCCGACTGCTGTGGTGTCACTGGCCGACACCGAAGGGTCACCCTTTATCACCTTGCAGTCTCCAGGGTCTCCCACGTCTTTTGCTAATGAGCTACTGGTGAGCCACAGATCTTTTCTTTTTTTCACTTTTCATTATGAACTTTTCAGACATACAGGAGAGTACAGTGAATATGAAAATGAACATTCAGTTCATCACCTAGATTTTATTGTTAACATGTTGCTATATTTATAACTATTGGTTTTTATCCAGTGTTTTAAAGTACACACACTGTGGCATTTTACCCCAAGGACTTTCATTTTCTCCTCTAAATAGTAAGGACATTTTCCCCTATAATCCCAATCCTAGTGTTCACACCTAAGAATATTAACAATTGTTCCTTAATCTTGTCTAATACCCATTCAAAAGTCAAATGTTTCCAATCGTCTCCAAGGCGTCTTTAAAATGTGGTTTGTGCAAATCTAAGACAGAACTTTTGGCTTTCTGTTTCTGACATTTCTTTCGAGCTCAATGACCCGTCTGCCCACCTCCCTGTTTCATTGCGTTGACTTGCTGCCGAGCCAGGCCCGCGCGCCGGTGCCCGTCCCGCTTTCTCTCTGTGGCTGCTTGGACCTGCTGGAGTGTGTGACTGGCCCTACTTCCCGTGTTTCCCATAAACCAAAAGTGAGGCCTGAAAGAGCTGGTGGGATCTGTAGGCAAGAAGGACACACAGGGGACGGGTCATGTTGGGAGCCAAGTGCTTCCTGGTGGCCTCACTGCTGAGGATGCTAACACAGTTCCTGGGGTTGAGTGCTGAGAACCCAAATCCTGCACTGCAACCCTACGCCTTCCCCTCGGGGCTGGCAGGAAACCTGTGGGATGAGTACCCCACCCACCCCCTTGGCGTCCCTGGCCCAGCCTTGCCAGAATAAACTATTTGTTCGTGATGCTAAAGAGACTTTCTTATTTGATCAGTTCTGTTTAGTGGCTGACCTTATTTCATAAAGAAGAATGTTTTCTCATTAGCTGGGGCTATGCAGTAACCCCTGTATGAATTCTGCTGGAAGGGTGGCGTGCTTCATTTTTCTTGCCTAACTGAATTTTCAGAGGGAAGAGTTGGTTTCACATTTGGTTCCAACAGAGACAAATTAGGGCAGATTGTTTTTGCTCTATTCTTTGAGAATTATTCTGGGGTCATGGATTTTTAGAAATTAAATGCGTTTTAGTCAACGACAGTCATTATTCTTTTGAATGCTCTCATTAACCCGACTGTGGTCGGGAGGAGCCCCGTCAAACTGCTTCTGCATGGTTTCTCCTCATTTAGTGTTTGTGAGGTTGGACACTTTCTGGGAGAAGATCTCAAGACTTTGCATTTATTCCAGTCAGAGAGGGTCCCTTGCCCAGGACTGTCGAGGCGTCATTTTAGATCCAGGGCTGGCATCTACCCTCCTTTGCCAGTCCCTGCCCACCCCCAAAGCAATCCAGCTAATATGATCTGCAAACTTGTAAGCTACTTCCAAACAATCCTGGGAGCACAAGAAAACACATCTAAGTTTATTCACATTTTCCAGAACAGCTCAATGATATAATTTCCCCTCAGCATCACGGAGCTGTGAGGTGTCCCTGAGGGCTGACCTGCCATCTGGCACCATGGGGGCGACAATCAAGGTGATAGGGTCAAGGGTGGGGTCCTAACCAATGGAGTTAGTCTTCTTTGTCACCTTAGAGTCGCTCTCCACTATCCCCAGAGTGACGCTTAGGTGAGTGGCCCATGAGCTCCCAACTTGCAGAAGAGTAAGCTGGGGCTTTCGGGGGGCCATGGATCACCCTCAGCCCTCGCATAAGAAGGTGCGTGGGAGTCGCCATGCTTATGTGAGATAGCGGTGAGCAGAGAAGCAGAAACAGCAAGGGAGACGGAGGAGATCTCCACCTGGGTGCAGACCGCCACTCTCAGGACTGCTGAGAATCTGACCCAGTGCTCAGAGCACCTGGCCGGAGATGCTGGCTGTCAGCCGGACACCCAGCCCTCTTCAGGAATGACATCATGTGCTTGTTCCCTCAATCCTGCAAAATCAGAACCATCTTATCCCCAATGTACAAATGGGGAAACAGAGGCACGAAGCATATAAGTAACACATCCGGGTCTTATAACCAGAGGGTGTTGAAGCCAGAGTCACCTGGCTGTGCTTGTCCCAACACCTGCTCTGAAGGCCACCTGTGTGAGCGGCCCTTACACAGCCAAAGCTGACTCAGTTATTGAGAGGAATGTCAGGAAAGAAGAAAAGGAGGCAGGAAGCACTCTCTCTAATGACTCCTTCATGCAAACCCCGAAGCATTGTGGGTGAAGTCTGTCCCCTCACGCCGCTGCTGAACAGCTCTCTGCTCAGGCATCTCCCTGCAGGGATGCGGACGCTCGAGCATTCCTTTGCCGGATGGCTCCGGGCTTGTCTGCAGCCCGTCGGGGACTCCAGTCTCCTTTTTTCTTATGACAACTACATCATCAGTCCTTGTGGTTCTGGTGCACGTGGAAGTAGTTCCCCTAATTATAGCTTGTAAAATAGCATTTTCCCTTTAACAGCCTGAATGGTCCTCATAAAAAGAATTAGGAAGTTTGTTATTTTGCTTGATATGCCAAAATATGCCCATTAAATTCAGCAAATTGATAGAAACACACACACACACATGCACACATTGACCTGTGGGCTGCATTTATAAACATCACAATATTTGTATTTTAAAGTGTAGCCCGAAACATATTCTCCACATTTGCCTTTCCAGATCCATTTTTCAGCTTCGTTCCATTTTTATTTTGTAATTCAGTATCACATCAGTTTAAGATTTTAAAATTGAACACAGTATGTTTTCAAGTATATTTTAAAATACATTAACAGTTCCCTTTTAAGACAAAATATGCTTGTGAAAATAAAAAGGGTGTTTATTTTCCAGGGCCCCAGTCCCCTGCCAAATTTATCCTGAGCTCTTCAGGGTCTTCACTATTTGGCCACTTAAGTCAAACCTCTTGTCTATATCCCACACACAAGGACATGCCATTTGCCCAGGCACTGGTGTTGCCCATGACCCATTGTTAGGCTCTGAAAGATTTTCAGATGTAAGTAATAGAAGAGTGGCTCTGGTGGCTCAAATAAAACAAGATGTCTGGAGCTCAGCTCAGCAGTTTGGTGGTATCAGGGCAGTCCTCTTAACAATCCTCTTGGCCTGTTCCTCACAGCCACAGAGTGGCCACTGTCGCTCCAGCCATCACATCACCTTCAAGGCAGGAACATACAGCAGACTTCTGCTCACCTCTCAGTGCTGTCCAGACTCTGCCAAGTGGCCATCACGGTAGGAAAGTCTAGGAGAAGGCAGTTGAACCATTCAACTTTTGAATTATAGATATGTATATGTATATTAATATAATAAGAACAGTTTACATGGCTGGATACTTTCTGGACATCCCTCACATATATATGTGTCTGTGTGTAGATATATGTAATATTCTCAAAATTCTTTTGAAATGCTTAAAAAATAGAGTAGGAAAAACTTCTGTGCTATGGACAATGTTTGTGCCCTAGCCTCAATTCATATGTTGAAGCCCTAATCCCCAGTGTGACGGTATTTGGAGGTTGGGCCTTTGGGAGGTGATGAGGTCATGAGGGTGGAGCCTTCAGGATGAGATCCATGTTTTTATAAGAGATATCAGAGAGCTGTCTTATCTTCTTTCCACCAAGAGAGGAATCAGTGAGAAGGTGGCTGTTCGTAAGCCAGGAAGAGAGCCCTCAACACAAACCAAATCAACCGGCACCTGGATCTTGGACATCCCAGCCTCCAGACTGGGAGAAATTAATTTATACTGTTTAAGCCACCCAGTCTATAGTATTTTTGTTATAGTAGCCCAATCTAAGATGCCCTGCATATAAGTCTCAGGGGAACAGTCTGTCAAACTTTTTATTAATTTTTCCTAAATTGAAGACTTTAAGAATAATTTCTGCTCACATTTTAGGAAGTTAGTAAAATTCATTTGCTTATCAGTTGTGCTTCAGGACAGATTTAGGCTACTACTTTTTTGGTCAATATAAAGGCCATATTTGTCTCTAGAAAATGCAGTGTCAGGGGAGAGGTGAAGTTGACGAGTTACGTCAGGGCACGGCTGCTAGATTTAGACCGTAAAAGTGCTGATGTTCATTTAAGTTATTTCTATGCGATATCCATTGATATAAAAGAAAAACACTGTACAGATATAATTATACTAAGAATTATTCATTGCTTATCTGAAATAAATTATAAATATCCAAGTTATATACCTGTCTTTATTTACATTTCCCTGATGATTTGGTTCTCCTTAGCAGCTTCTTGTTTTGTAGAATTTGCTTATAAATTTCCTTGCAGTTACAGCCCATTTTGCATTTCCATTGTAACGTACCTTCTACATCAGTCACATCCACTCTGTTTCATCCTTTTGCCCACTGGGCACGTGTTCAAGAGCACACTCGACACTAGCATTATGAGCTAGTATACTGAACACAGGCTGGTATGAAGTCAGCAATTCTGAAAACCGTCCTTTGGATCTGTTCCTTGAGGTGCATAACGCCACCTTCTATGGTGTAGCTTGCTTTTCCATTCTTTGAGATTCCATTGCATTTCTTGCTCATCAACTTTTTAAGATGTTGCCCACCACCACCACCACCACCAGCATCACAATCATTTCTATTCCTCTCAGCACAACACACGATGTTTCTGCCTGTTCTCAGGCTTGAAGAATATTAGAAACATCCATGTAAAAGAAAAGAATTCATAAAGGGGTAAAATCCATTTCAAAGATAGTCATGGCAGATGTTATCATAATTATCCACTTTGAGTCAGAATTTCCTTTTCTGCTCATAATTAATGTCATCCCTTTGAAGAGCAGCCTTGACACTTACAGGGCTAAATATTCCTTCAGTCATTCTTTTAATGTGTTCGCAATTCCTTTAAGCAATGGAATGCTTCAATAACACTGTTTGCTCTTCTGTCAGTTTGCTTAATCCTATTGCTAAGGGGATATTGAAAACTCTGAGCAAGTAGGCTTCACTCAGTAAATTAGTTATAAAGTCAACAAGAAATTTTGGTGCCTTTTCTTTATAATTAAAGTACGATTTCAGTGCTTCAAATAAACTGGGGATTCTCTCAGCTGAATTTGTCAGAGACAATGGGGTTTGAATGTGGGTGAATTGAACACTATTGAACACCCAGAAAATCGTTGAGGTCCTTTAATTGCTAAGTTAAAACAGTACTAATGCTGAAGTTGGAGAAGGATTTCATGGCACTTTGATGTCAATAGAAAGAGCGCCAGAAGCTGTTGAGCAGCCTCGTGCAGAACACGGGCAGGGCAGCCAGCCCTGCCACAGAATCGGTCATTATTCCACTTTGAGTAAACATTGTCTGCTACACCTTTACGCAAACATCCACCAAAATGTGTATTTGTGTTATCTCCACAAAAAGCAGTAGAATATTTTTCATTAACTATTAAGTCAGTAAGAGAACCTCTGCAAAAATTTGCTATTGTTACTGATGTCTCGTCTGCAAGAAATCTCACCTGGGATAGCCTTAGAAACAAGGCTTTTACAGGAGAAAAATATTGCCTGAGCAAAAGGAACTATTTTTTTGGCATTGTAATTACTTGCATCTTGCCTCTGGAGCTGTAAAAAGGTGAGGTAGGTAGAGCTTTGATAATCTCTGTGATAGTAAATGGAGTGGATACATTTTTTTTATCATTGCAGGAGATTTTGTGCTGGCACTTGAAAATTTGCTTGCAGTGTCGGAATCAGAAAATACTTTTGGCAGCAGTATGTTAAGACAGTCATTTGAGCTGAAATACTGATGGTGATACACAGTGTGGAAGTCATCACAACTTCTGCGATTATTTTATCTTCTTCATGTGAATTCCAGAAAGCAAAAAAAGTTATTTTATCACTTTCTTTGGTACTAGTTAAGGAAATCATACATCTCTTATTCTTAGCTGTTAGCCTATGCTAGTTTATATCTGACTTCCCATCATTTTGAAATTGAAGGAACAATTGTATCTTGAACAAAGAGCTTCAAAGTACTTTTTTTCTCTTTAGTAAATGTCTACTGTTCAGAAAAACTTATCACAAAATCTACACTTGTATTTTGGCATTTTGGGGCTCAAATACGAATGTAAAATATAGGGGCTCACACCTGTAATCCCAGCACTTTGGGGGGCTGAGGCTGGAGGCTCTCTTGAGGCCAGGAGTTTGAGACCAGCCTGGGCAACATAGCAAGATCCTGTCTCCTTAAAAAAAAAAAAAGGCTGGGTGCAGTGGCACGCGCCTGTAGCCTGTAGTCCCAGCTACTTTGGAGGCCGAGGCAGGAAGATTGCCTGAGCCCAGGAGTTCGAGGTTATGGAGAACTATGACTGTGCCAATGCATTCCAGCCCAGGCAACAGAGTGAGACCCTGTCTCTAAAACAAACGAAAAAGATTGAACTTGGTAATCTCATAGCTGCCTGGGCACATCTGTTACTCACAAGTCTGAAGTTTGAACAGATGAAATGATTATGAACTCATGACCTAGAAATAAATTGAACTTGATATCAGATGCAAAAACATGAGTGCTTCCCATATGCCTGGGAAGGAGAGCTATGTTTCCAGGGCTCAGGCTTCTAGATCACAGCCAAGCTGCCCTAGGGTTTTGGGGAGCCTGGGGCTTGGCATGGTGGCTTTTGAGAAGCAGCAGCTTGGTTTTATTGATGGCTTGGGCATCACTGACTTGCTTCTGACCTTGACCGTGGAGCTCTGGGTTTCCATTAGCGCTGCCAGCGCCACGATTCAGGCCTCAATCACTGTGATGGCAAATTAACTCTAACTACTGAATTTTTGTAACTTATTGGAAAAAAGAAAGCCAAATACAGAACATTTAGGGCATCCTGACAAAGCAATACAGCATGCAGGGCAAAACCATTACATGCAGGACGTGCCCTGTATATACAGGATGCCAGGCCACTCTAATTTAGGAATCTGTGGAGCTGAAGTGGGTCATAGCTTTTTCTTTTTTTTCTTCTACTCAGTATTTTAAGATAAATGTGAGGTTTAACAATGAGAGACTCTGTTTCAGATCCCTGACCTCCATGGCAGACACGGCTCGGGACGGCCGAGCAGCCGGGGTCCCCTCCCTGCACATGTTGAATGAGGAGGAGGGGAAGCCGCAAAGCTCTGCTCGGGGTCTCTCCTACCCAACCTCCCATCACCAGGCCTCAGCCACACTCCCATGGGCAGCATCGCAGGGCCCTTCCCACAGAGGCAGGGGCCGGCAGAGTTGCTCTGGCACTTGTTTGTGCCCCAGGAGTCCCAGATGGGCGCCTGGCAGCCTGCTGTCAGAGACCCTGTGTGCAGCTGGGGATGGGCAGGTGTTTCCCACAGTTTCTACAAAAACAGACTGTGAGAGAGTTTAAAGGCTAGCTTCACAGCAAATACATCAAATAAAAGACACTCACTTCTCCACGAACACCTGTCAGAGAGTGATGAGAAAAGCTACTCAGGAATAGAAACAGAAAATATACAGTACACGTGAGGATGAGGCTCGTGAGTGCTGTGGGAGCAACGAGGGTGTGTCAGGAGGGAAAGAAAGCCAGTGGCAAGGGACGTGGGACACACTCAGGGGCAAGAAGGTGGAATATTGCAAACTGAGCTGGCTCTCGCAGATTAACCTGTGGGCTTAATGCAATTCCAACTCTTTCAAAGTGCTAAAAGGACTCCAGAGTGAACGAAACATTTGAGGAAAAAACCTAAAGATAAAGGGAAAGTACATGCACAAGATTGTCAGAGATTCTGAAACGAAATGGAAACGATCAAGGAATTGAAGTTCTTTGGATAGTGCTGTCTAGTTAAGACCCATGAAAGAACATAAACGCAAAAGTACAGAAACACAGACCAAAGGAACAGAATGGACACACAGCAGTGTCCAGAACTTGCTGGAGTAGCTTTCTCAGAAAGGAAGAGGGGGTCTATATGATGATGTCCTTGGAAGAAGTGGATTGCAGTCTTGGGAGAAGCACAATGGTATGTACACCTTTTATCACACGCTAAAATGAAAGTGAGCTATTGATGCATGAAAGAATTCCATGTAAAAAATAAGGTTTTAAAAACGAGCAGAAATCATAGCATTATAGTCTCATCGAAGACTAAAGCTCCTCAGCTTTGGAGCAAAGGGAGGAATCACAGAATAAAAGGTAAACAGATCTTTGACACAAAAATGTTAAATTATGATATAAAAAATTTAAAGTTAAAAGGACAAAAACTGATTATTGAAAATATCTGCAGCTCAAACATTTTCCTGTAGCAATGAGAGCCTGGAGTTCGGGGTCAGGCAGGGTCGGTTTAGAATCTCTGCCCAGGGAGTTTACTGAAGTTGAGTTTTTTCACTCTTGTCAGGGAAACAATTCCTGCTTTATTAAGGATTACGGAGCAAATGAACACTAATAATGACCATAAAGCATGCGACATATATTAACAAATGCTAACAATGGTATCTCTCCTTATCACTACCACAAACATGATACCTGACGCACTCACTGACATTTTTATAAGAGAAAACTAAGGAAATGAATGGATAAAATCGTCCTTTTCCCATTTATCCTTCTATTTTTTTCTCTTTAACTGCTAAAGACAATAGAAACAGTAAACAATCACCTGTAAACTGGCCCACTCCTTTAGGACTTCTTAACATGCGATTAAATCATCTTTGAGGATGGGCAGTTCAAGTTTTTTAAAGAAAAAAAAAAATGGAAGAGGTAAATCCTCCACACTTGCATTAAAGCCAGTACACACCTCAGCCACCAAGTCCATTGTCCATTTCCAGGAGCCATTTTGAAGCCAGGGCAGAGGTCAACAGAGTGACCAACCTATCAGCAGCTTCCCGAGGCCTGGGAAGCCCAGGGACAGGGCCGGGTGCTGTGGTGTGGACTCGCTGTCCTGACTAAGCCTTACTCTCTGGTGGGTGTGGTGAGAGGAAATCCAACTTTAAAATAAAAAGCTTAGTCCTCATAAAAATAAGGAAAGAGATGTCTCTCTCCTTTTTCTTAGAGCATCTACTCTGGAAAACTTGTAACAGGTTCTTTCTCTGCCCCTTTGAATGGTAGATGAATCTGTTTAAAAGCTAAATCAGCTTCTTGCCAGCTTTACAACCCAGCAATGTCCTTCTCAAGGACCTGGGGGCCATCTCTTTGGAAACCAAGCATCCAAGGGAGATAGCAGCCTGTCTCCCAGTTTGTGTGCCAGCGTAGGAGCCTAACGTCGGCGGGCACTGGCTCCGAGTTCCAAAAATACCTCCTGTCACAAAGATAGGAGCTTTTTAGTTTTGTTTTCTTCTTCTTCTTTTTTTTTTTTTTAAATCAAACCAACTAATTAACTCAGATTACCACCCAAATTACCAGGGGAATTAAGTATGAGCCACGTGTGACAAGTGGTGTCATCAAGTCCCCTTACTGGAGGGCTATGTATAATTTTTCTGGAGATCATAGGCGGAGCGGGCTGTCCGTGCCTGGCTGTACAAGATGTGAGCATTCTCTCTGCCTTCCCAATCTCTTAGCATATTCAGTTAAAAACCAGTTTTGGCCGGGCGTGGTGGCTCACGCCTGTAATCCTAGCACTCTGGGAGGCCGAGGCGGGCGGATTGTTTGAGCTCAGGGGTTCGAGACCAGCCTGAGCAAGA
>RJWJ010048530.1:0-10566 GCA_004363605.1 Indri indri | reverse complement strand
GAAAGATAAATCAAGGCACATTCAAATTTTAAAGACTTTATTAGTGAATTTAGTGATTCATGAATCAGGCAGACTGAAAGTGGCTCAGGAGTCTTCTGGGAGGGGTGAGAGAAGAAACTTTATAAAGTGTTCACAAAAGCATGACAAAGAAAACATATTTGGCTGGGTACAGTGGCTCACGCCTGTAATCCTAGCACTCCGGGGGGCCGAGGCGGGAGGATTGCTTGAGCCAAGGAGTTTGAGGTTGCTGTGAGCTTGGCTGATGCCACCGCACTGTAGCCCAGGCAACAGAGGGAGACTCTGTCTCAATAAAAAAAACAAAAAAAGGAAACACCCTTGATCATATTTGATTGGTTACAGTGGAAAGTCCTTAGTTAGAGGCTAATTGGTGGTTTCTGATTGGTAAAGCCTCTAGTTTTGTTTTACTGTTCACATTGGGCTTTCGTTTGCTTACATAGGAACCTAAAGCCCTGGGCCTTCTCAGCCTCGTAGCCTCCCAATTTAAAGAGAAAAATCATTTTTTAACAATTTCCTCCTTTTAGCCAGTCTCTCTCTTTTATGAGAGCTTGACCCAAACTTAGGCATAAGTGCCATTCTCTGTCACCATCATGGCTGGTTTGTCTTTATCAGCATGGAACTCATAGGTCACAAGATTAGGCTCATTGCTGTTCAACTTGTTTTTCACAGTGAAACCATGTAGCATACTGTTGGAGGCTGCAAATGTGCACTTAGACCTTTTAGAGAATATAGGATCTCCCTCTGTTTCCCAGGCTAGACTACAATGGTGTCATCATAGCTCACTGCGACCTCTAACTCCTGGGTTCAATGGATCTTCCCACTTCAGCCTCCCCAGTAGCGGGGACTGTATGCCTGTGCCACCATGCCTGGCTAATTTAATGGCGTCTCACTATGTTGCTCAGGCTGGTCTCCAATGCCTGGGCCTCCAGTGATCCTCCTGCCTCAGCCTCCCAAGTAGCTGTGATTACAAGTTCCAGCCACTGCACCCAGCTGAGAAAACAGATTCTTACTGAATTTATACAAATAACTATGTTGCCATGTGTTTTCGGGGAAAATCCCAGAACAGTATAGAAAAGCTGCCCTGCCCCCACTATGCCCAACTTGAGAGGGAGCCAAGAGACCAAAGTATGACTGAGACAAGCCCAGCTTGTCTAGTGAGGTGAATTTATTAGAGGATACTTACAAGGGCACTTGTACCTGGATGGCAGGGGGCTTTCTTCCACAGGAGCTTCTTGCTAGTAAAATCTGCGTCTGCCCACCCTGTGCTGTTGCTTTAAATCTCTTCCCAATGAGCAATGCAAAGTTTTTACAATGTACGTTCTTCACTGAAGAAGCATTCGCAGTGAAACAAATCAGGCAGGCACAGTACCATCATCATATATTGTCATGCAACCCATGTTATGTTAATGATATTATAGTTTTTGTATTACAGTTAGCTAAAGGGCACTATAGGATGACCAAAGCAGCTCCAAAGCAGTGAGGGCCAGTTTGAGCCTGACGTTTCAAGGCAAGAAAGTGCTGAGGCACTCAAGAAAGTGGGGCCGGGGGGGGCGGCATTCCTTGTATCCCCCTCAGTAGTTATCTTGCTACCTGCTTAATCTACTTTGCAACAATTTTGCCCGGCCCTCCAAGCTAGTACAATGTTTCTGTCGTGTGGTGGGGAACTTGCATTTTTCCCTCACCATGAAAATAAGAATACCCAGGAATAGTTACCAAATTCTGAAAGGATGTAGGAGAGAAAAAAAGTAATCGTTTCATCTTTGTTCCCAAAGGTATACTTTACCAAATTGCTATAAGCTATAGATAGTAAGAGAAAAGAAAAAGGTTTCCTTAGATCTGGAAAACATGACATCAGGAACAAGGTATGTTTCAAACAAAAGGCCAGAGAGAAACCATAATTCTTCTTCATCTGTTCTTTTAGTCCCACGTAATTAGTTCTTGTGCTGCTTCATCTAGAATGAGCAGTTTTATGAACCAGTTTCTTCCTTAGAATTCTCAATATTCTTACCCAGTCCAATGGCTGGATCTTAAAAAGCTGACCTGTATTTGTCAGTTCTTTCCATGTATGTCCTCAAAGACAAAACAGTTCAGGATTATAGTTACTTGCAAATGCTTTCAGGAAAGCATCAGAGCAAAACAATTAACTGTCTGTGGATAACAAGACTCAAAATGGCCATGGTTACAAATCTGATGAGAGTGCAGCAAAATAATGACGCAACTGACGAGGAAATTTGGTAACTTCTGTGGCATACAATATTGCAAGATAATAATTAGAATTATGACTAATTCATTATATCAGGCTATGCTAGGTTTCTAGGAGTTTCATACAGTTTCTGGGATACTCATTAATAACATATATCCACATACAAATATAACTTGAGGAAGGTAAAACATCATTATTTTATTCTTTTTTTGAGACAGAGTCTCACTCTCTTGCCTGGGCCAGAGTGCCGTGGCATCAGCCCAGCTCACAGCAACCTCAAACTCCTGGGCTCAAGTGATCCTCCTGCCTCAGCCTCCCGGGTAGCTGGGACTACAGGCATGTGCCACCATGCCTGGCTAATTTTTTCTATTTTTATTTGTTTGGCTAATTTCTTTCTATTTTTAGTAGAGACGGGGTCTTGCTCTTGCTCAGGCTGGTCTCAAACTCCTGAGCTCAAGCAATCCTCTTGACTCAGCCTCCCAGAGTGCTAGGATAAAACATCATTCTTATCTGACATCCTATGCAAATTGAACATATGAAACAGGTCTAACTACTTTAATATCTCACTTCTTAAAAGGAGAGAGAATAAACTCTCTTTAGATATTCCAGGGGCCCTCTGGAAGCTCTCAAAGTTAGTTTGAGATCAAAAAGGCTTAATTTAGAATTTAGGTTTTGGAAGTTTATTAAAAACATCAAAGATAGTTTAGAGTACTTGATCAAAATAGGACCACAGGTCACTGTGAAAAAAATCATTCATTTAACTAGAGTGATAAATAAAAGACTTCAAAAGCAAACACAGAAAGTTACACAGCTGCAGCTTAGCTTTTTGAATAGAGAGGACTCAGATTTTCTTTTCATTCCATTATCTGCCAAAGATGAAATGTTTCATGTATTTGTCCCTCCATGGAGGGCTTTGTCATGCTTTGGACTTCAGTTGACCCTGTGGCCTTGCAACCTCAGCTTTCCGGTGGGCCCTAAACAGGTAAGACTTTGCAGATCATACAGTTTTCTCTTGTTAGAGTGAGAACAGCTTTCTACCTCTTAAACAGATATAGAATTACATGTCTGTTTTATGAAACCCTTATCTTCTCATATATTTCTGGACTACTTTCCCTTCGGTACCCTACACAAATTCTTTTAGCTGATCACTTCTTTTTGGTCATGAGGTAGCGATAATGAGCACCTGGAAGATCCATGCAAATTAGCCATACACTTGATGCAGAAGGGAAACCTGGGTACAGACCAGTGCCGGAACTTACAACTGTCACCCATAGCTCTAGTTGACTTTTTGTAATGGGGCTCTGTCTCCTCAATTACTGTACTAATCTTTGTACAAGTTTGAGATTGGGCACATCTTATATTAGGTTTCTCAGAGGCACTTAAGATTTCCTGGGATTCCAACTTATGGTCAAATATGGACTAGCAGAGTGAAGATGACTCTCTTGGCACAGAGAAAGGCAATAATACCTGGATACACCACATTCTTTAACAACCTCAGACCATTTGTCTCAATGAATATGGGAATGGATAATTGAAATACTTGTCTCCCCGAGCAGGTGATGGGAGAAATTGGAAAAGTCACCTTAGCTGTTGAAGTGATCCTGTGCTCAGACTAAATTTAAGGACACACAAGGTGCAGCCTCCACTGGACAAGTTTCTAAGGTCTGGGTGTGGGTAGAGGATGCAATTTTGGAACTTTATATCTTTCCCACCTTAATTTTTTTTTTCCTTTCCATTTTGCCTGATCTTGTGGTCCTAGGCGCAGACATTAATGTACATATAACTACAGAAAGCATTTATTTTTCTCAAAGTTCTAGAAGCCAGAAGTCCAACAACAAGGTGCTGGCAGGGTTGGTTTCTGGTGAGGCCTCTCTTCCCAGCTTGCAGAAGGCTGCCTTCTTGCTTTATCCTCACATGGCCTTTCCTCTGTGCCCGTGTGGAGAAAGAGAGAGAGATCTCTGGGCTCTTTCTCTTCTTAGATGCACATCATTCCTACCAGATAAGGGCCCCACTTGCATGACCTCATTAACCTTGATTACCTCGTTAAAAGCCCTATCTCCTAATGCAGTCACTTTGGGGGTTAGGCTTTCGCCATGTGAATTTCGAAGAAGACAATTCAGTCCCTAACGCCAACCAACAGGGACGATCCTAAGATTCTTTACCTGTCAAATCCAGTGACATTTGCCTGGTGGTGGGACCAAGAGAAGTGTTAGTGAGCAAGGCTGCAGTTATTGCTAGTTCTGTTATTAGGAAAGCACACCTGAGCTGGAAAGCACAGCCACATGGGAAGGAGTGTAGGTCAAACAGGTGATAAATTGAAAGGGGGATGATGGTAGCAAGCAAGAGCAGTGCTCATAAGTGGGTCATGAATCTAGGGAGGACTGTAGTGGTGCTATTTTGGAGAAAGAGCCTTTGAGCAAAGGAATAACATGCTTAGATATCATTTTCAGATCTGGTGCTGTCTAATGCTAGGAGAAAACTATGGACTTTTTCATTCAAGAAAGGAAAATTGAATTCCTGATGATTTCAGAACTCTGCCTAAAATCTTCTTAGGGGGCAAAACGAGCCCCGCCTCATAAATTTTGTCCAGTCCTCTACTTGGCCCTTGTGCATATGCCTGGAAAGGCTGATTTTGAGGCTACAGTCAAAAAAAAGGGCACAGAGATGGCTCAGTCCTACAGTCTTGTAATGAAGGGATTTAGGTTTGAGACCCTAGTGTCTGAGTGAACCCAGGGTACTGAGTTCAATCAGTCCTTTATGAGAAGAATGACTTGCCCAAGTTCATAGACCAGAAAAAAGGACGTTCTGTAGATTTAAGTCCAGACATGACTGTTCAGGATAACATTAACTCTTTACAAATTGGATACAGGGTGTGAGAGGAAGATTGGCAGTCAAAGAAAACTCTATGATTTTTGGACCGAGCATATGGAAAGAGGGATTTTCCATCAACTAATATGGGACTACAGCAAGTACAGCAGATTGTAGGGGTAAGAACAGAGAACAGTTCAGGATCCAGAAGCCTAGTCTGAAAGAGTTTTCCATCCACGCTGTCTCCATTTCTGCATCCCCTTGAGTCCTTTTTGAGGTTGGATGCAGAGGTGTTGGTGCTTGGCCCCTTCTCCCTCTGGGCACCTCCCCTCCCACCTCATCTTCACAACCTCATCCTGACAACCTCATCCACTGCCCAGGCTCTGGGGACCATCTCCCAACACATTGCCACCTTGCAAAGGTATGTCTCAAGATCAGTTCTGCATTGTAGCCAAGGAGAGGCCACCATTCACTGACTTGCAGGGACTTGGCAGCCTCAGGAGCACGCCACTGCTCCTCAGAGCACTAGGACTTTCATGCTGGACTCTTCTTTTGAAGAAGGCAGAGAAGAAAACAGGCTGTGGGGAAGGAAGATCTACCACATTCTGGCCCATATGGTACATTTCAACACATTTGAAAGAACAGAAAGCATCCAAAGGATGCTCTCGGACCACAGTGGAACTCAAGGAGAAATCAGTAACAGAAATATAGCTGGAAAACCCAAATCTGTAGATTAAACAACACACTTCTAAAAAACACATGGGTCAAAGAAAAGTCTCAAGAGAAACTGCATTTGAGCTAAATGAAAATGAAAATACAACTTATAAAAATTTGTGGATACAGCAAGAGCAGTGCTAAGAGAAAACTTCATAGCATTGAATGCATATATTAGCAAAGAAAAAAGACCTAAACCAATAATCTAAGCTTACACTTTAAGAAACTCAAAAAAGAAGAGCAAATTAAGTCCAAAGGAATCAGAAGAAAAGAAACCATAAAAATCAAGGAAATTGAAAACAGGAAATTAATAGAGAAAATCAACAAAACCAAAAGCTAGTTCTTTCAAACAATCAATAAAATGAATAAACCTCTATCTGGCTAACCAAGAAATAATGAGAGAAGATACAAATTACTAATATCAAAAAGAAAAGAAGGGCCCTCACTACTGATCTCGTGGACAACAAAAGGATAATAGAGGACTATTACGAACAGGTCCCCACTCACAAATTTGATAACTTAGATGAAATGGACCAAGTCCTTGTAAGAGACAATCTACCAAAACTCACACAAGGAGAAATAGATAATTTAAATAGGACCATAAGTATTAAAGAAATTGATGAGACAATTAACGACCTTCCAAAATAAAGCACCAGCCCTAGATGGTTTCACTGGTGAGTTTTACCAAGCATTTAAGGAAGTAATGATGCCAATACTCTTTGCAATCTCTTCCAGAAATTAGCAGCTGAGGGAACACGTCTGAACTCTGTTCTGTGAGGCAAGCTTTACCCTAATACCCCAAACAGACAGATGACCCAGGACGTTGAACCAGTCTGGACTGCTGACCAGTTCCTCACAATTGACCCTGGAAGAATTCTAAAAGCAAGAAGGAGATATGGCTTACAGGAACTGTGAGAAATTGTAAACCTCCATAGAGGTGGAAGGCTATTTTGTCGTTTTTTGTAGAGAGGGGTCTAGCTATTGCCCAGACAGGTTTTGAGCCCCTGCGATCCTCCCACCCTGGCCTCCCAAAGTGCTAGAATTATAGACATCATCCACCACGCCCAGCCGAAGGATATCTGGAACTGGTGTGTGTGGAAGTAGATGTTCACAGGTAGCAAAGAGAGAGCAGAAGATAGAGAAAAGCATTTTCGGTTTGGCTCTTGCCACTTGCGTTTCTTATCCCTTCAAGAAAGAAATTTATCAGTGGCACTTAATCCGCCAATGTGCTACAGCTGCCGTGTGACACCTGGAACCCACATAAGCTTTGCTGAGGAAAAGAGTTTGTTGAGGAAGACAGGTGGGGACAAACCAGATGATCCCTGGGCTTTCCTTTTCCAGAGTGGCCTCCCCCAAACCTCCAGAGCTAGAGACTGTCATGGCCTCCACCCCATGCTGCTTAGCCATAAGCACGGAAAGTAATCTCCTGAAGGGAAGATTTTCCTGGTGGAGAATAAAAAAACAAGGGTAATAGAGATGATTTTGGGGGACATGCTGCTCTCCACCTTGGGTCGGGGCTCATCCTTAATTTTACCAAGACCACTGGGGCCTTCCTCCCTCAACAGGAAGGTCCCCTCACTTCTAGGCAGATTCCTCCCCCTTTCCCGAGGCCCCTGACACCTCCCCAGCAAGGCGTGTTAGGCACACCCCACAGCTTCTCCCCTTTTGGGAATTTCATTTCTTGATCCCCACTCTATAGTGAGACCTGGTCCAACGGTCTGTCCAAGATCCAGGAAGTGAATGGGTGACCAGATGACTCTTTGGATTCCAGGCATCCATCAGAAACAAGAACAAAAGCAACATTGGTTTGGGGATGAAATATGCAAGATCACACAAACCAACCGGACACGCTGCTTCAAGGAGAGACTTTCTCTACAAAACCCCTGCTTAGAGAAATTCTTTAATGTAATCCCTTGCAGATACAACCAGAAGGGTATACAGTGGTTCCCTTTTCCTTTTATCGGGCCCGGTGTTCCTAAAGGTCGGAACCTGAAAAGAACCTGACTTAGCTGTTGACTAGGCACCGTAATGAGTGTCAAAGCACTGGGCTTGATAGAGGAACAGCTGCGTTGGCCGGGATGGAACCCGGAGACGGCTCCCGCGTGGGAGGCGAGAATTGTACCACTGAACCACCAATGCTGCCCACCCAGAGTCAACCTACGCATCAGTGCAAAGACTTGTAAGAAGGACTTGGAAAAAGCAGCTTCACGATTTCCACTGTATTCTCTTTAGAAAACGTGACTCACAACAACAAAAGGCCCCCAGACCAAAGGCTTGCATAGGAGATTTATGTCAAGGCAACACTACAAAGTTACGGCTGTAGATAGAAAGATCTGATTTGAAAAAGCCTAATCCGAAAGTAGACCCTGTATCAACCTCATGACAAACCTCTGTAGGAAAACAGCAGAAAGTCACCCAGTTTCTTCTCTCTGGTCCTGTATCTGGCCCGAGACGCTGGAAAGTTCATTTCCTCACTTGCTGATATATTCTCTTTGCCTTCGCATCGCTTCATACCTCCCAACCCTGAGACGAACACCACTTCTTTTCCCAAACAGGCCTTCGGAACCCACTGAGGACGGGTTGGGAAGCCGGCTTGTTGGGGGTGTGCCTGGGTTACTCCAGAAGATCTGGGTGATCACTGGGCTTCTCTTCGCCTGTCACCTCTTTCGAGTCCCTGGAAAGGGCCGGGGATCAAATGTTGCTTTTAAATTCTTATGCCTGACAGAGACCTACAGAAGAGCGAATAAATGAACATTTCACTCCAAGATTTCTTTCTTTCACTGCACCCTGGTAGGTCATTCAAGGCGACCAGTTCAGGGAAAAACAATTCGATTTGATTCGATTCAATTCTGGGTAGATGCTAGGATATTACACTCTACATCTAATGTAAAGTGTTCTTTTGCTGTTTGCCTTAATGGGACATTCCTGTTTTCATTCTTGTTCTTTGGTTTACAATAGGCCTGGCACGGATTTGTACTGCTCTTAATATTTAACCCTTTTCTGTCTAATAAACTGCCATAGCTAGAATTTACTTTTATATCCAGTCAGAGAGATTTAGATCCATTATGATGAGCGGCCATTAGTGTTATGCTGGGGATTTCGGCATAACTACTCTCACTTTCACCAATTCATTGTGTGGTTTCTGGCGTTTTGTTTTGTTTTGTTTTTGAAATCTCTTCCTGCCTTTCCTCACTGGACTGGTCTGCTTGAATACATTTTCTGTTTTCCTATAGCATTTTTGAAATTCCATGTCCCTTGTTAATTAATATATTTTCTTAGATATCAGGTGCATAAGTAATCATGTCCCTTAGCTCAGGACACACTCTGGTGGTGGCTCCAAGCATGGCCCTTGCTGTCTTTCATTATTTTCTCTGTTTATCACACTCTCATTCCCTTCTCCACTTCCAGAAACACACACTCTGAGGAGGTTGGTATGTTATGCTCTTTTATCCCACATTTTGTCTGCAGATTTAAATATGGGGACGTCTTTGAAAAATATACATTGCTCTTGGGGCAGGGTGCTAAAACAACTTTAAGTGTGAGTTGGTCCACTCAAAAACCATTCCATCTGCTTTACTCCATTCTCTCTACTGTCTTCTCAACTTTTCTGTAAATCTACATGTATTCTAATACAAAAAGCTTTTGTAAAAAGTAAAAAAATATTCACATCGATTAAAAATGAAAAAAACACTTGAATAGTGTTTCTTCACAAAACAGGATTTCTTCATGGTCAAAAGGCATAAGAAAGGACTGTCAACCTCATTACTCACTGAGGGAATGCAATTCTAAAATACCACCATACATCACTACACACCCAACCAAACGGGTAAAATTTGAAAGACAGAGAAAACCATGTGCCTACAAGAATGCCGAGCAACTGTATATCTTCTTGCTGGTGAGACAGTAAATAGTGCAATCATTCTGGAAAAGTGTTTCATAGTCTCTAATACAATTAAAAAACACTTACCACCTATGATATGACCCAGCTATTCCACGACTAGGTTTGTACTTAAAAGAATGAAAGCTCAAAGTCCACAAAAGGCCCATTCTAGAATATTCATAGCGCCCTTATTCACAATAGCCCAAACTAAAAATTGCCCAGCCCAATTGTCCATCAAACATACTGTATTCACACGCTGGAATAACACTCATCAATAACACCGAAAAACTGATACATGCAACAAATAGGTCTCAAAAATATTGCCTTCTATTTTTAAGAAATAGACCAAAAAGCATAATCATTTATGTGAATTCTAAGAAGAAGTAAAACTTATCTATGGAAACAGAGATCAGAATGGTGATTGCCTAAGTGGGGATGGGCTGGGGATGGACTGGAAAGGGGCTCTAAGGACATCCTGGGCTGAGGGAAATTTTCAATAACTTGATCTAGGTGGTTACTTTTGTCAAAATTCAACAGGCGATACACTTAAGATTTGTGCACTTTGGTCTACGTGAATTATTATTGATTCATTTATTGTTAGCAAAATAATAATAATAACTGGGGGTTAAAGAATGTTATCAAGTTTAGATTTTATTATATTTGTTAGATTTTAGATTTTGTTTAAAATAGCCAGTTGGAGTGCAGAATCTCATCTCATTCATTTCTGATTTGGCCTAAAAACGCCCCACGGGTGTTTGGAACGTCTGAACCAGAAAGACAGGTACAGCCACACCATTTCAGCAGTGGAAGAATCCTACAGGGCTGATTGAGAGGCAGCACCTCACCTTTTGCATGTTGCGCTTGCTCAGAGAGGGGACAAGTCCAGCCTTCCAAGATAATCTGCCCCCGGGTGTGCACAGTGGGGATTCTTTCTATCGTCCTG
>RJWJ010048529.1:0-10569 GCA_004363605.1 Indri indri | reverse complement strand
TCTATCTAGAACTCAAAAAAATCAATAAGAAAAAATCAAACAACCCCATCAACAAATGGGCAAAGGAAATGAACAGAAACTTTTCAAAAGAAGACAGAAGGATGGCCAGCAAACACATAAAAAAATGCTCAACATCTCTAATCATTAGAGAAATGCAAATCAAAACCACAATGAGATATCACCTAACCCCAGTGAGATTAGCCTATATCAAAAAATCCCAAAACAACAAATGCTGGCGAGGATGTGGATTTAAAGATTTTTAAAAGGGATTTTGAATATTTTTCTAAATATTTAATGAATACTTACTGGATAAATAGTATGTATTAAATTGATATAAATTAGTTACACTCAGGATTATAAATATAGATTTAAAAATCTATCCATTACATAAGATTTTGTTTTTAATATAAACTTCCCATTCAATGTGAATCACATTTACTAACTATAATACCTGACCAGCATGCCTCAAAACTGATTAGGTCATCAAAAATAAACAAAGCATAAGAAATTGTCACAGCCCTATAAGGAGCCTAAGGAGAAATGATAACTAAATGCAATATGGTACTCTGTATGGCATCCTGGAGTAAACCAAAAACATTACGTAAAAGCTAAATAAATATGAATAAACTATGAATTTTAGTTAATAATAATGCATGAGTATTGATTTTTTAATTGTAAAAAATGTTCCATACTAACGTAAAATGTTAATAGGTGCATTATATGTGCTGGGGTCATAAGGAGATTTTCTGTATAATCTGCTCTATTTTTTCATAAATCTAAATTGTTCTAAAAAAAAGTTTGTTACTAATACAAGGAACCTAACAGAAGACTCTTAATATGAGTGTAGTTATATTCAGGTATGAGGTGCATAACAACATCAAGGTATAGGAAGAATGCAGAGTACACAGTCCAGAGGACTTAATAAGCAGCTGTTCTCTTCTTGCTTTGCCAAGAGCAGCTTGTGCAACTTAGATAAGTCATTTCACCCTCTTCTCCCAAGTTTGCTGTGAAATAAACAAACAGGACTATAAGAGTTCTAAGGCCCCGCATAACTCTGTTGTTCTACTGACTTGCCTAAAAAAGACATCACCCTCAGAGACATTACAGTGTACATGAGAAAGTACACTTGCCAATGTCGAAACAAATCAAAATATATTTATAAACGGAGTTCATGGCTGGGGTCATATTGTATGTGCTTATATTCTGAGGACCCCAATAAAACTAAGCAGTATTATGAAAGGATTAAGAAGCTAGTGAGACTGAAGGACCACTTTGAAAAAGTGATGGCTATGGATAAATACAGGAAGGTACCCCATATCTCAAATCACTGTAATCTCACTCTTATTTTCTCATTTTACTTCAGTTTCAGGATTTGAACAAGATAATACATTCCTTCAAATCTCTCAATGCCTCACCATAACCTATAGCACCAAACTCAAGTGCCTTGCATGGAATAGTCAACCTTCCCTGACCTTGCCCTTGTCAGCTCTCCAAACCCATTGACGTGTCACTTGGCAACTGATTTGCACTAGACCAATCCTGAGCTGTGTTAAGTCTCCTACACCAACTACACTGTTAAATACCCTTCTAATTTTGAAAATCTGTTTCCTTCCTCTATAATTTCCTTCCTTACCCATGTCCTTTTCCTGGCATACTCATGTTTTTTTCCAGATTGAGCTTTTCCAGATGTCATCTCATTCAGATTTTTCTCAAATCCATTTCCATCAAGAGGACTAAATACCCTCATTCAGCTTTTCACAGTTCTTAGGCAATGTGTTTACAGGCACCATTGACATTGCAAACACTGGCTACTTTCCCCATGCAATGAAAGTGGCCATGTCATATTAGTCTTTGCATCTAAATCAATACTTAGCAAATCATAATGATGATGCGGGTGGTGCTAAAGGACAATGACTTCTGTTGTTGGGTGCCTGTTTTTGTGTCAGGGACTGCATTTTAGTCTTGAATTAAAACCACATTGTCTGTTAGTTTATTTTATTTTACTTGTCTATTGAATACATATATATATCCAATTAATATTTGTATAGGTGAATTGAGAAAGTTGATTTTACAAAGTATTAATATTACTCAGATAATAGAGAAGTAATTGGAGTTTAGGAGGAACAAAGAGAGGGTGAAGATGAATAGGATGTGCTTGTTCAGCAAAACTAATGGATAAATGCCCTAGATAAATATGGAGATTTCTCCTCCCTCTCATGCTGTGATAAATTCATAATATTTTCTAAAGCATTGTGTCTTTCAGTTATCCATATTATCCTGCATCTTTAGAACTACACCATAAAGAAATAAGCAAATACCAGAGAAGTTCAATGAATACTTTTTCTGTCTTCCCCTTTACTTTCTTCTCCCTCCAAGGCTGTTTTCATTGACCTTTTCTTTCCTATGACCTACAAGCCAGATGCAACTATCTTTGGTTTGTATCTCAAATTCCTTTTTATTGGTGGTATTTGAGGAGTTATGTAAGAGAACTGAAAGCAAAACCTTGTCTTTAGGTTAACAAAACATTTTTTGTTTGCACCAAAGAAAAATAGAAATGCCACTGATACTATTTCTTGTATTGATGTCAGAGGGACAATACTTCTCAGCTTAATCCAGGCAAAGAAACATATATTATTACAGAGAAAAACAGTACATTAGCGTGATAGTTCCCTACCAACTCTCTTTATTATTTGCTTTGGACTTCTTCAAAATCTCTTTCAACTACTCAAAACGTATGTTCATATAATAGTTCAAGATAAATTGTATAGGTAGAATGCAGACTGTAATCTTTGCAATTTGCATATCTTCATACCTGTACTCCAGCATTATAATGCTTATGGTGACAAATACAACACATTTTCAGCTATAAATTCTTAAAATCCATGGTCAATTACAATATAACTATATTTTGAAAGGTACCAACTTGGACTTCTATTTCTGTTAATGGTGAATTAAATCATTTGTGTCAACCTGTATTTGAGAATTATTAGAAAAGCTGGACCAAACATTTTACAGTCTGCTGAAAGTCTTCATGGAGTTAAACAAATAGTGAAGAAGTATGAGACCAGGATGTGGGGAACAGAGGGTGGGAGGGAAATCCAGGGAAATGAATTAAGCATTTGGGGATGCCTCACTCCTGAGGATATTTTTAGATTCCAAAGGGGACCACTGAGAGGCTAACAGGGTGAGGTGAGATATTTAGTATTCTTGTGCATCCAGGGATAAAAAGTTGCAGCCCAGTTTGACAAATGAAAACTTATAGACCCTTTACTTTCAGCTGGGAACCTGACAGTTCCCACCCACAAGTTAGAGTGAAATGAAGGTATAAAGCCTTGCACAAGGTTTGTAGCTCAGCTGTAAATTTTGTCAATTCCAGAAATTAAATTGATACAATCCTGAATTGCTAGTGTTCTTATTTTCCTGGTGACGTAAATTCTCTCTGGAGGCAGATATTGTCTTTCCAAGCCTCAAATTATCTCTACAACAGTTTCGCAATTAGTATGTCTCTCTCACATACACAGACACACACACAATCAAGGGCATGAGGATAATACACAACAGAGCAAAAACAAGCAGAAATAGTCAAATCGATGTAAACCAACAAATATTGATCCTGAAGGACTGCCAAATGCTTGTCTTCCAAGATAATCTCCACTTCAGAGTCTGCTTTACAGGGAACTTCAATAAAAATTATTGGCTTGAGAAGATTGACACGAAGATGGAATTCTGGAGCTGGGACACTTACTGCCTTGCAGGCAATAACAACCCCATAATTCCAGTGGGGTGGATTGTAGAAAATTTATGGACTAAAGTAGCCTGTGGTTGTAAAATTTTCCCTGGTGATAGTGAGCTAAGATAGGGTGCTAATGAAAAGAAATGTCCTAGAAGGTGGGATGTATCAATTGGATGGGAATTATGCTGGAATAGTAATTATAAGAACAATGAAATCGATAGTTCTTGCTGGAGGCAACTAGCGCTTTGAGAAACACAATGGCAGGCTACAATTAACTATTCATTGAAGACTTTGTGTAGAAGCTCCTGGTGTCCAGTAAAGAGGAGTTCATCTCCTGCAGTCATAAAGCAGAGAAAGTTAAGGACCATGGCTAGGATTTACTCTTAAGACTCCAGAACTCCAAAGAAGGTTAAATTTGAAACATACATAGTCTGCTATGCTAAGATCAGTGCAGTGACTGGGAAAAGATGAAACTTCAAGACTTGGTGTGGAAATGCTCATTCATTTTCATTCCCCAGATTATCTTGATCATCTGAGCTTGCAGAAATGATGTACCCATCATTTCTCTCAATCATTCAAATGATTTGAAGATAAATGAAATTTCTATATATGGCAAATTGGATTTTGGTTAGTAGTTACTTCTTGTATTTGAGCCAAGTAGAATAAAAAAAAAAACACTAATAATAATCAAAGTTGCAAAATACTTCATGTTGAGAGCTATAAAGAAACAGCCATAGACAAAGATAAAAATGGATTGTTGTTACTAGTCACTCCAGGGCATACACCTACTGAAGAGAAGAGCAGGCACATTTGCCAGCAGAATATGCAATATATTTTTTTAATATTCTATTGCTGTTTTTTTAATCAGGCATATATAATTCAACTTTTGTAAGTGAAAAGATGCTTAAAACATTTGCAGGAATGTTTCTCAGAATATGGTGACTGAGGCTACAATAAAGTTTCACTCATCTTTATATTTGCAAAAATTTGTGACTTTGGGAAATCTAGTACCCTTTGCAAACTTTTATGCATCCCCAAGATAGATCACAGAAATTCTATTACCCAGATATCCTTATGTGTAGGATGCTAGTATGTAAGCTGGGATCAACAAATGTGATGTATTCAAAGGGGACATCATAATAAGGTGGCATCAGGACATCCACATTTTGGAAGAAGTTTTGACAAAGTTTCCACAGTCTAGTGCCTAAGGGTTAGCAGTAAAGCTGTGGTGTCTGTATCCCTCAATAATATATTTTCCTGCATACACTTGTTAGTGTGAAATCTATTCTTTGCAACTCAGAGCACCTGAGATACAATCCTTCTTTTATTCTAGAAATATGTTTTTTGAATTCTTTAGTAAATATCTTTTTGTCTGCATGCATCTCTATTTTTGGTTCCCTCTTCAGGTGAAAGTAAATACTGGAAGACTCTGCTGTCCAATATTGTAGTCTATATGCCTATGTAGCTATTTAATTAAACTAGTTCAAATTAAGAAAAATTAAATGTCAGTTTCTCCAGTTATGCTAGACATATTTTAAGACCTTAATAGCCACATGCAGCTAGCAGCTAGCAGCTACCATATCAAACAATGCAAACATTTCCATCATTGAAGAAAGTTCCAGTAGAAGGAGCTGCTCTAAGGCATAGACAACTTGACTGGGACATACCTGTCTGTGTTTACATTAGAGAACCTTCTTAATGGGTAATTTATTCTATCAACACTTTCAAATTATGGCCTTGATACCATGTGATCTTATATTTGTCATTCATTCTATTATTATTCTTGATTTTGCTAGTAAGGTTACAAGTGATCTAGTTAAATACAGAGCTCACTTTCTTTTAGAATAACAAAAATAAAATCTCATTAGCACTCAGTTACCAAACATTGAAGTTTTCCTTTCAGTTGCCTCCTCATAAAGGATATTAAACTCCATCAGTAAAATCTGAAGGCTATCACTAACAGACTCATCCTTATCATAAACCACATTCAGCTTGTGCTATAGTGTTCTTTTTAGTTCAGTGATGCCTGAAATGTAGTCTGTGAGGTGGACCTCTGTTTATACCTGCCTAGCATACATTCCCCTCCTTTAGCTAAGGGTACTCCAATTTTTAAAATGTCCCCTGATACATGCAATATTGGTACTTCTGTCAATCAAGTTGTTTTGCCCACCTTCTCCTGGCCTTGTGATTGACTTAGGGAATGAGTTAACCAAACAGGAATTTATCATAAGGAGAAAATTAAATGGAGTTAATTCATCGAAATAGAAGTTATTTGAAACATACACTCATTAGCTCCTTGTTCTAGATCCTCAGAGTGGTCCTCATTATGTCTTTCTGAAATCTGATTGTTTAACCTTTATTTTAAATGAATGTCCTTCTGTAAGATTTTAATGATGACTTTTTAATTTTGCTTTTAAGATACCCAATTGGTTTATGGGAAAGTATTTAGAGCTGAAGGGAAGATATTCATGTGCTCATATTGGAATCTACTTGGGAACTTTTTCAAATTACATCTATTCCTGATGTTCTAAAATGCCATTCCTAACCCCTTGCCCTTTGCCTTGGTAGCTTTTCACACTATTGATACACTCACGATGGCCCAGATGGGTACTTTGAATTCAGCTGCCTAGGAATGACTGCCTATTTCTGCCAAAATATTGCTTTAATATCCCCCACAACTATTAATGCTATTTGAAGTTAAATGTCTGTTTGTGCTATGAAAGATGTTGGCAAAGAGAAGAGAGGAGGAGAAACTACTATTTTATATAGGTTTAGCCATGTCAAATCTGTTGGAGACTTTACAGAAACCGTGTTGCCCAAGTGATCAATTTGAAGAAAAGCATATTTAACTCTTCTTATTTTCTGTTTCAGGATGTAATCTAATATCCTTAAGTTAGACATTGGATAATATAAGTTATTTTCCCAAACTATCATTTCAAGGTTATTATCACAAGTCAAATCACTCTAAAACCTAATAATGGTTTAAGTCAGTCAAAATTGAGTGATGAAATTATAGGGGTTTATTTTGAACTAAATTTTACCAATAGGTTTGAATTTGTTCAGACACTATGAAAAATTTTGCATGCTAAGAGTAGTTCTACAAGCTAAAAAGGGATTAGAGCTTAACAAAATTGCCAATGTGAAAAAAACACTAAGCAAACATTTATTTTGATAAGTGAAATTAGGAGTAATTATAAATATTAGTTATACTGATAACTCAGCAGACAAAAGACAGTTTGAGGTTTGATTTAAATTCATACTTCCAGCTTAAAGGGTTTTGAAATATGACTGTTATTTACTTATATGTGAGCAAGGATCAGTATCACCACCTGAATATAAACTAATAAGTAAAAAGTATCTGTATTTGTAAATTCAGGCAGAGTCATGCTTAAAAATCTTCTCTATTGTACCACACTGCAAAGAGAGAGGATTGAATTCTACATACTAAGTATTTGGTGGAATTAAGTGTTACAATACAAAACATACCACAAATGTCAGCTGTTAAATGTAAAACATCTCACAGAAAAGCCATCCATGGGTCTACTCAGATAACGTGTTTTCCTCTTTTGTATTGTATTATAAGCTATTGAGGAATACAAAAAAGAAATAGAAATTTAAGAACCTTACATAAATGAAACATACATGTTTTATAGCTACAAAATGTTACATAAATTTAAGTAGTTATTTTAATTTATTGGCTTTTCAGCTACATCCCAAAGCTTATTTAGGAATAGTCATTAAGTGCATATTCTAAAACATGCTTTACTATTAGTAATGTCCATGTACGAGCATATTTTCCAATAAGTAAAGACTTACTCCCTGAAATAAATAATTTAAAACACCCTTGTATTATAACTACATTCAGAATGGATAATACAATTATAGCTTGGAAATATCATCTTAAAATATCATCTTAGTGGGAGAAACTAGATGTCAAGAAACTATAGATTACAAATGAATACAAATGCTTAATTCTCCTAATTAATCTGTATTTTTTTCTTAATAAATTAGAGGTATGCTCATCAGCACACGTGGACTGTCTAAAATTACAAACGAAAGATCTTAATTTGTCTATCTTTACAAATAAGATACAGCTAGCATCCACGTCCTTGAGACTTGCCTGATTGATTGTACCTCACTAGATTTTATCATTAATCACCCACATCTGCAGATATAGTCTCAGCCTCCAATCACTTTTGGTGTCATATTAGGAGAGAGAGACCTAGTTAAATCTTTTAACTATGAGTGCTTTGGAAGTAACAGAGATAACTGTTACATTGTCACATTGAGACATGTTGCTTCTAGTCGTCTTGATTCCTTTATAAATATGTTAAATCTTTGCCAATAGGTCAACAACTTACCCTTTTACCCCTGACTAGAAACACTATTTTTCAGAGTTCTTTATTGACTTTTTTTCTAGCTGTTTTTATTATTTTTATCACTTGGAAAAGTACCAAGAAAATATCATGTAATGCTTCCAAAATAATCTAAGGAAAAAAATCTAGTGGCATCATACAATAAGAATGAACTGATTTCTTATGAAGTCAGCTTCATAACTGAGTAAGATTCAGTTCTTGTCTCTGGCAATCTGTTACTTAACACCTGCTGCTTAACACTTCATAAACGTCAAGTCTCAATGAACTGGCATACTTCATAGTCTTACAAATAAATTACTGCCATTGTCATTAAGGGAAGTAAAACAATCATCTGTTACTATAAATAGATTCAAATCGACAATGAATGAAATTGTGTACATTTATTATACCTTGAAACTAAAAACAACAGAGAAACAAGTGTCACAAATTTAAAGTACACATTTTTTTCCAAGAATAAACACACAGACAAGCATACACACACACACATACACACACAAACTTACATACACACATGGGCGTATTTATATGCACACATATAAATTAATGCTAAATAAAACTTATGTTTAGCAAACTCTGTATACTTAAATTTACCAATGGTTTGTTATTCTGCACAGTATTACATACTAAGCTTCAGAGACCATTACTTTCATTGAAATTCCACTAGTAGGCAAAACCTAAATGTCAAAACTTAGCACAGTGTTTAATGAGTGAATAAATATTAGAAACCACATCTCTTGAAATCTTAGGTAAGTCATTATTAGGGGCTTACTATCAGTACCTGACATTTACTCTCTTTTTCATATTAGTTTTATTTCTTATTAAATATCCTACTGCTCTGAAGATAATCTACTTAATAAAGAAGGAAAAAAAGTGCTTTTTTTTTCTTTGAGGTTTACTTGAACACAAGAATTTTCTTTGTAATTTGCCCTCTCAGGCAATTAGACTGCATTATATCAGTGTATTATTAAACTTTGATTGCAATAAGCAGGATAAAAGTATAATCTAATTATGTGGGAAATATACTATATTGTTACTGTCTACTAAAAAAATACGTTATTTACTATTGGGAATCCAAAGGAGAGAAATGCCTCAAAAAACTTGATAGTAAATACCAGAGCAAAAGTCTTGGGTTAAAGAGTAGTCCTAGAAATAATCTGATTTGCTATCATTTTTATATATTTATCATAACAAGATTAAAGACTTATATTTTTATTGATATTCAGTCTGTAGGACCTAAACACAATGAAATTATCTGATCAACTTATTTTTAGTTTTTTCTTAATCGACAAATATTAATTGTACATATTTATGGGATATATAATGATGTCTGGACACACACAATGTACAGTGATCAGATCAGGGTAATTAGTATATCCATCATTTAAAAAAATTTTATTTGTGTTGGGAACATTCAATATTTTCTCTTCTAGCTGTGCGATTTGAAACTATATAACATATTATTGTCAATCATTATCATTCTTCAGTGCTATAAAACACTAGAATTTGTTCCTCCTATCCAACTGTAGTTCTATGTCCTTTAACAAATATCTTCCTATTCCTTCCTCTCCCTACCACTTCCAGTCTCTAGTAACCTCTGTTCTGCCTTGTATTTCTATGAGATCCACATTTTTTAGCTTTTGAATATGAATGAGAATATGTGGTGCTCTAACTTTCTGCTCCTGGCTTATTTCACTTAACATGATTTGTTCCAGTTCCAACCATGTTGTTATGAATGACAAAATTTCAATTTTTAAATGGCTAAAATGTATCCCATGTTGTATATATATCACATTTTCTTTATTCATTCATCTGTTGATGGACACTTAGGTTAATTTCTTATCTTAGCTATTGTGAATTGTGCTCCAATAAACATGGGGGTGCAGGCCTTCCTTTGCTACACTGATTTTCTTTCCTTTGTATAAATGCCCAGTAGTGAGATTGCTGGATCATGTGGTATGATCAACTGACATTTTAATTCAAAGGAGGGATTTATCAAGCTTGGTTGATAAAATTCACCAGTCCCAGCTTAAGTTATCTAGGAATCTAGAAGCACAGTCTATTTACTTACTGCTAGACATAATTACAACCATACTATTTATTTATTTATTTATTTTTTCCTACTCTCTTTTTTTTATTATTATTATTTTTTATTTTTTTTTATTGTTTGTTGTTTATAGGGGTACAGGTGTTTAGGTTACGTATGATGCCCTTGCCCCCCCTTCCCCCCAAGTCCCAGTCCTAAGCATGTCCATCTCTCGGAAGGTGCGCATTGCACCTTTTGTGTATGCATATATCCGTCCCCTCCTCCCCCTCGCCCCTCCCCCTTCCCCCTCCCTCCCTACCCGACATCCAATAGATGCTATTCTTATATGTACACTTATGTGATGTTCAGTCACTACCAATTTGATGGTGAGTACATGTGGTGCTTGTTTTTCCATTCTTGGGATACTTCGCTTAGTA
>RJWJ010048528.1:0-10568 GCA_004363605.1 Indri indri | reverse complement strand
ACCAGCCTTTGAAGAGGACTTCGCGTGTCTGTGAACGTGTCCAGGATCTGGCGCAGCAGCCCACTGCGGACTCCTTGGGAGAGGGCCTCGGTGGCGGCCCGCAGCGCCGCGCGCTCCTCCCCCGGCTCCAGCCTTCCCCGGCCTGTCCCCGGAGGCCGGCCGACGGCGCCCCGCAGCTCCAGCAGCTGGCCGCAGCGGGTCACCAGGCGCAGCCTGTCGGGCGGCGCGGAGCAGGAGGCCAGGCGCATGCAGTGCCAGAGCACGGCCGCCAGCGGCGCGTCCAGCAGGCCTCGGCGCAGGTGCTCGGGCCCGGGCGCCGCCAGCAGCTCGCGCAGCTGCCGCAGGCGCCGGGCAAGCGCGCCGTTCCCCGTGCGGGCCGTGGCGGCAGCGGCGCTGGGCTCCAGCCGCGCCAGGAGCTCCCCGAGGGTCTTCCTGGTCAGAGCGAAAACGTGGCGCCGGGAGGCGGCCAGAGGCGGATCGCGCGGGTGCTGGAGGCGGCCGCGGGCGACCTCCAGCAGTGCAGAGACGCAGGCCCCCAGCTGGCGGCCCGCGTGGCCCAGGCGCTCCTCTGGCCCGCAAGCCGTCAGGCCCCCCAGGCGCAGCAGCGCCGCGGCCAGGTCGGAGAAGGGGCCGCGCAGCGAGGCCGCGTCGTCTGCCGCCTCCAGCGCGTCCAGGCAGGTCAAGCACCAACCGGCCGCCCTCACCATCTTCCTCGCCATTGCAGCGTCTTCAAGGAGCAGCACCTGTTCGGGCATCGAGGGGAAGACAGGGTTGAAGATCTTTGCTGTTTCTGGAGCGATGGCTACTCCCTGCCGCGGGTTTACAAATAAACATTGCCCTAATCTCCCAAGGCTAAAGCCAAACGAGTCACTTGGAGTGGTGTTTACAAGAAAACATTTGGTTTAACTGAAAATGCAAGGCCTCCTAAATTTGAGCTACATTTAACGAGGGGTCCAACCTGGGTTTGGAGAGCAGATCTCCAGGTTTGGGGGGAAGCAGTGAACGGTCTACGTGGTAACCTGTGCCTAACGGAAGCATGTTTAGGGAAGACTTATTTGGACGGGGATCGTGGGGCTGGAGGAATAGCCTGTCCAGGAAGTGCCTCTGAGAAATCTTTCCTAGCCACCCCCTCCAACAGAGCTGGTACCCGAACACTTCCAAAAGTCTGCCCTTCCTCCCTCTCCTGTCATCAGCAGGTGCCCCCAGCCCTCCCGCACTGTCTCTCTCATCTCCCTATCTCCAACCTGCCTTTAATAAGGATCTGTTAAATTACAAATACCACCCCCATAACCCACACTACTAAACTTTGAATTATGAACGACAATATTTGCTAATATTTAAGGCATATCGATTCTAACAGGGGGAATGTCCCAACCTTAAAGAGTCGTGTGGTAATGGTGGAATGGCAGGATGGAGCAGAGGGAGTATTTGGAGGCTGAAGCATTTTTCTGGCTTCCTGAGATCATTCCAGCTTTCAGCCAGTGCAGCAGAGCTTTCGTTTTGGAGCCAGGTTTTCCTATTTGGGCTGACAGTTACAAAGGTTTCAGTAGCCTCTCCCCATAGCTCCTGGACAAGGGCAGGGTGGAAAATGACCACTTTGTGACATGTTTTTATTATATTAGCACAACTCTTTTAGCTTGGGACACTGCTCCCTGTTATTGGTGGCTAAATGCGGGGGTGCGGGGACTGCACGTGGGTTTAAGATCATAGACTCTAACTCAGTATGTCTACCCAGCTCCCTATGGCAGCTTGGACATTTAGCATCTGTGGCTGTGTGCTTGGCAGAAACTTGGGCAGGTTTCGGTCTCTGGGGCAGGCATCAGCTGTGGGACTCATATGCCCCATCCACGCTCCCCAGCAGTGAGTTCTCTGTAGAGACCAACGAGCCAGCCAACTGAGATCAGCCTCACCTTTGTGGTGTTCATCAGGATCTGCTGAGCTGTGGTCACTAGCTCCTCCCGGTGGCGCTGGCATTCTGGCTGAAGATGGAGCTTCTGCGCCACCAGCGTGATGTTCCTTCCAGACAGCATCAGACACTCAGCAGCAGGCCCCATTTCCTCCCTGAGCCACTCCTCCTCAGAGTCTTCTGCCAGCCTGGATGCACACATTACAGTTGTAACATGTGATGTTACCAAAATGAAATGTAGCCACAGGGAAATTATGATACACAGGAGTTGCAGAGCACTAAGCAGCTATTAACATGGAGATGTAAGCCTGTGTTTATGGTCATAGACACCTCTCCAAGACACAGTGTTGAGAAAACAAAACAAAACGTAACCAAATTATAGAATAGCATGTATGGCAAGATCTCATTTGTTTTCAGTTGTATACAGATCTATTACTACATCGAGAAGTATCTTTCCAGAAGGATGATCATATAATTGTGGTTATATTGTGGCATTTTAAAGTATACTTTGGGCCCGGCCTCAGGCCTGTAATTCTAGCACTTTGGGAGGCTGAGGTGGGAGGATCACTTGAGGTCAGGAGTTCGAGGCCAGCCTGAGCAAAAGCCAGACCCCCATCTCTACAAAAATAGAAAAATTAGCCGGGTGTGGCAGCACGTGCCCCCAGGAGTTGGAGGTTGCAGTGAGCAATACTGACACCACTGTATTCTAGCTGGGGTGACAGAGCAAGACTCTGTCTCAAAAAAAAAAAATTAATAAATAAATAATAATAGAGTATACTTTGTTCTTTTTTGAACTCCTCTTATTTTCTCCATAATGAACATGTATAATTACTACAAAACAAATCTATTTTTAGAAAGAAAACAATATCTAGAATCTCGTCGTAATCCATGTTATCAAGAGGAAAGGTTTTATGTAACAAAAATCAGTTTCCATGAATGAACACAGACATTCACAGCAACTATTTTGTTAATGTGACAAATATTTATTTCAGTAATAATCCCTAACCCTACAACACAAAAGCCCCACTCCCTCCAGCTCCCATCCTTTTACTAGTTACTCTTTAGAAAGAGGCCAAGCTGTGCACCCTTGGAATTATGGGCTGGGATGACATGGGAGCACCAGAGTGATCGCTGAGAAGTTCTCCCAGTTTTTGGTCCCTTACAGAGCAGCAATCAATTTCAAGACCCCTCGCCGCTTCCTGTCCGAAACATCCCAGCTACCCTCACAGGTAGCTGTGAAATATCCCGAGCATACAGAATCACAACACTAACCCCAAACAGCCCAGCACAGCAAAATGCCAGAACACTGGGGGAGAGGGTAAGAGGGCAGAGAATGCTGTCTCCTTCCCTTCTTTTACTTTTGATTCCTCAAGGAGAATTTGCTCATCAGCTGCAGTTGACATGCAGGTCCCTCAGCCCATAAATATGACTTTGTGCCACATCCTGACAGCCATTCAGTTGCAGAGCTAGGGCCCTCACCGGGCAGCCTAGCTTTCTGGTTTTTCTCATCTCTCAACGTTAAAATGGAGGGGAGAGAAACAAAGCTGCCGAGGATCAGGGGCGCAACACGAAATGTGGTGTGGAGCCAGCTCTAAGGCAATGCAATGGCTATGTCCTAATGCGACCTGAGTACAAGGTGCACCACACGGAGAAAGTCAGTAGAAACCCTGCGATGAAACTTCCCCACTCTCCTCCCTCTTCCTTGAGACCTTCAAATCATTTTCCCATCCTCTTTCCTCCATTCACTTCCATCCCTACTTTTAGATGTGGCTGAGATAGTTTAATGTTCTTAATTTGGGGTTGCAATTAGAATTTCTCTTAGCTTTGCATCTTCTCTTTCAAAAATTTTGACTCCTAAATCCTTCCAAAATACTATACTATTATCCTTCACAAAGTTCTTGTCTTCTCCGTCCTCTCTTATCTTGACGTCTCTGGTCTCTGTGATTTAGAGTTGCTTCTTAATATTTTTCTCAGTTGGGGAGATACATTCACTACATCCTTGCAAATCTACATTTATGTTCTTCTCACCGTCAGGTTAATAATGAGCTGTCTGGGCAGAACAATGTGAGTTACAGGACCTTCCTCTCAGCAGTGTAGATACTTAATTCCAATATCTTCTGGCACCCAGAGCTGCAGGTGAGAAATCTGAGGCTGATCTAATTGATTTTCCCTTATAAGTAATTTGTTTTTCTTTTGTTTGAAAGCACTTGGAGTTCAGGACTCTTACCAATGTATGCTTAATGTATATCTTTCCTCCACAATCTCACCTAGAACCAGGGTGCAGTTTTTATTTACAGGTTTGGGTCATAAATTGGCTCAGAGAAATCTTCTACCATTTGTTTAATTATCACCTCTCCTCAATGTCTTCGTTTTTCTCCTTCTAGAAGCCCCATTATTTGCAAGTGGAGTCTCCTGGATCTATCCTCCAATTCTGCTACTTTTTTCATGCATGATTTCTGCTTTTACTCTCTGGTTTGAATGATACCATTAGCTTGCTCTTCCAGACAATTAATTTGAGTTGTAACAGTAAATGTTCTCAAACTTCTGCTTCAGACTATGAAGGTATTAGACTCTTCCACCAAGAACACTCGCGGAAGACGGATAAAATGGTTTTTTTAAAAAAATACCAGCTGTTTTAAGTTTTTAGAGAGCAACTAAGGCAACGAGGAATTTTTCCTAAGTAACGCAGGTCCAGAGGCAGAAAAGCCATGTAGAAAGTGTTAGCTACACTGAGACCAGTATCACAGCACTGAGAAAACAAAAATTGCAGACAGGCACAGTGACTCATGCCTGTAATCCCAGCACTCTGGGAGGCTGAGGCAGCAGGAATGCTTGAGGCCAGGAGTTTGAGACCAGCCTGGGCAGTATAACAAGACCCTGTCTCTATAAAAAAAATTTAAAAAATAGCAGCAAATGCTGACACATGCCTGTAGTCCCAGCTACTTGGGAGGTTGAGGAGGGAGGATCACTTGAGCTAAGGAGTTCAAGGCTATAGTAAGCTGTGAGCTATGATTGCACCACTGCACTTCAGCCTAGGCAATGGAATGAGACCCTGTCTCTAAAAAAAAAAAAAAAAAATTAGAGTGTACGTCTTGATGTCTTGTCAATGTGGAGGGAACCTGATAAATACTCCAGGCTTTTTGGTGAGCACCCTGAAAATCCACCTCTTAGGAGAAAAAACATACTGGCATCTTCTCACAGAGACTGAAACTAGTCTTGAATTATCTCAAGATAAAGGTGAGCTGTCCCTACTTTAACTGTCCACCAGAATAAAATTGTTATTTCTGGAAGGAGATAATACTAGCTAGAACCACTATAACTTTGCATCCATACTCCTATGGTCTGAATGTCTGTGTGCCCCCAAAATTCATATATTGAACTCTTAACCCCCAATGTGATTAGTTTGGAAGGGAGGCGCTTTAGGAGGTGATTAGGTTGTGGGGGCAGAGTCTTTATGAATGGGATTAGTGCCCTTATAAAAGAAGCCCAAGAGAGACCCTTTACCCCTTGCACCATGTGATGCAGCTAGAAGGTGCCATCTATGAACAAGAGAGCAGGAATTCACCAGACACCAAATCTGTCGATGCCTTGATCTTGGACTTCTCAGCCTCCAGAACTGTGAGAAATAAATTCCTGTTGTTCATAAGCTACCCAGTCTATGGTATTTTGTTATAGCAGCCCACAGTAAGATACACACTATACTGTACTCAGTTTAAAAATTACCCCACATGAAAAGATAAAGGTGGCATCTCAAATTGCTAGGGTAAAGATAGACTACAACAAATGGTGCTGGATACCCCCAGTGTATGTGCCAGGTATAATGGCCTCCCCTCAGATGTGGTGGGACCTATGAATATGATGCGATGTCATTCTATGATTATGTTTATTATATGGAAAAGGTGATTTTTCAGATGTAATTAGAGTCCTCAATCAGTGGGCTTGAGTTAAGTAAAAGGGAGATGTTCTTGGGTGGGCCTGATACAATCAGATGAGCCTTTAAAATGTCCTTCTCCAACGTCCTTCCAGAAGAGAGGTTTGAAGCAGCAGGAATGCTCTCCTGTAGGCCTCAGAGAAGCAAACTGGCACTTCGTGGGAAGGGCCATGTGTCGGGGAATGGCAAGCACCCTTTAGGAGCTGAGGGCCTCACTGCTACAACCCAAAGAAAGTAAATTCCACCCACAACCAGGGAGCTTGGAAAGGGACCCAGGCCTCCGGTGAGATTGCAGCCCCAGATGACACCTTGATCTCAGCGTGGTGAGACGAAGCAGCAGGTCCCGCCACGCCACGCCCAGACTCCTGATCCACAGAATCTGAGAGATACTGATCATAAACGGGAGTCGTTTTAAGCTGCAATGTTTGTGTTGGTGTGTCATGCAGCAATAGAAAACTAATACAAATGCAAATGAATAACATAACAACACTAAAGGGGATGGGGTGACAGGTATGTTCACTATCTGATCGTGGTCATGGTTTCATGGGTATATACATATGTCAAAGTGTATCAAATTGTGAACTTTAAATATATGCAGGTTATCGTATGTCAGCTGTGCCTTAAGAAAACTGTTTTTAAAATGCAAGGGCAAAATGAAGACTTTTCAGACAAACAAAAACGGAGGGAGTTCTTAACTAGTAGGTCTGCATTAAAAGAAATATGAAAGGAAATTCTTCAGGCAGATGGGAAATGATCATAGAAATCCAGGAAGGAATGAAGAACACTGGAAAGAATAAATTTAAATGAATATTAACAGATCAAATAATAATGATCATGTTTTGTGAGGTTTAAAGTGTGTGTGGAATTAAAATACAAGACCACAATAGCACGAAAAAGTGGGAGGGAAAGATAAACAGAGTTAAAATGTTCCAAAACCCTTGCATTGTCTGTAAATTGCTAAAAGTGCTAATTTATTTTAGAACCTAAAAAGTCAAGGATTCATGTTGTGATGAGCTAATTCATGCATAGTTTACAACATTAAAGGAATAATAAAAGAATGTATAACTGTCAAACTAATAGAAGAGAAATGGAATATTAAATACCTTGAGTAATCCAAAAGAAGGCAAGAAAGTAGAACACAGTCACAGAGAATAGATGAGACAATTGGGAAACCAATAGCAAGATGATATATGCATACCCAAACAGTTGAGAAACTATATGAAATACAGTTGGACTAAATATTCCAATTATAATGCAAGGATTATCAGACTGGCAGAACAGATACAAATATAAAGTCACAGATTAATCGAAAGCAAAAGAATGGGAATGATGATATACCATGCAAATACTAACCAAAAAAACATCTGGGGTACCTATAGTATTTAGACAAAGTAGACTTTAAGGCAAGAAGAATTATTAGATATAAAGGGACACGTCTCATAATGATAAAAGGGTCAATTCAATGGGAAGATACAACAATTCTAAATTTGTAAGCACTTTATCATATAGGCTCAATATACAAAAGCAAATAGTAACAAAACTAAAAGGAGAAATAGATCCACAATCATAATAAAAGATTGTTAGCCAAAAAACAAAACCACAACAAAACTATAGGGATAAAATTTATGAATATATTAATTTGCCCTAAATGATATATACAGAATACTGCACTTAGTAATTTAGAATACATGTCTATTCAAGGATACATGGAACATTTACAAATATAGGCCAAATGCTGGGCCACAAAACATGGCTAAAAATTTATATATTTATTGGATCAGAGTACAATTGTGCTGGAAATAACAATAAAATGATAACTAGAAAATCCGCAGCTGCATGTCCAGGAGAGACTGAAGTTGGAAGCAGAGGGAGAAGATGGGTTAAACCATCATCTTTCCCAGGACGACTGTGATGCTTATGCTGACTGTGTAGGGTACAGCCCCACAGGCGCTGTTCACATAGGCCCTGAGTAAATGGGTCCCCTGGGGCAGGGGTCCTTCCCTGTTTACCAGTCAGAATGGCCTGTTTTATGTACACACCTATACATGCATGTTTATATATGTATATGGATAGATATAATTATACAGACATTTCTTTATATGAGTTTAAAAAAAAGAAAAGCAGAAAGATAGGGAAGAAAAAGGATGAGAAGGAGTAAAAAGGAGAACAAGAAAAGAAAACTATCTGGAATAAATATATAGTGAGCCAAAGTGTTCCCAGCGGTTATCCTTAGGTTGTAATTCTTAAGCTCATTCATATTCATTATACATTTGATGTTCATCTATGATATAATTATAAGTAAAAGGAAATATATACTGTGTTGACTTCTTCTCCCAGGTTCCTTTCTAAAGCCACGCCCTGCTGCCAAACACGGTCTAGGGGCTGCAGATGGGGCAAGTTCCTTCTGGCCCCCTGAGAGCTTACCCAGCAGAAGGGAAAGCTGGACCCTGCAGCCAAACACTTAGCATGGTTTTTGCTGACTGTGTCCATTTGGGCCTTCCCTGAGAGCAGCTCGCAGAGCTGCTCTGAAAGTCAGAGGAGCCAAAGCTGCATCCAAATATGAATTACTTGCAGTATTGCCCTAATAGCTGGGCTGGACCATTTCCCATGGTCTTGAGCACAGATAATTCTCTGTATAAATAATTTACCTTGCCAGGAACAGACAATACAACAAAGGCATTTGCACAGAAACAGATAAAAATGACATTTAACTTCTCTAAAAATTTAGTGTGCTTTTTTGTGACTACAAAATGCATTGTGTTAGAAAACTTAGTATGTACAAAATGGTATTAAATTTGTATGAGATCACTGTTCCCAAACTCCTAAACAAATTATTATAAATATTTTGGCAAATTTCTATCCATGAATATTTTTTCTTCTTACATAATTGGGGTCACACCATGTACAGTTCCCCCTGTCCCCACCCCAGTTCCACATCTTCTTTTTAATTGTGGCAAAATATGCATAAAATAAAGTTTACCATTTTAACCATTTTTAGGTGTACAGTTCAGTGGCATTAAGTATAGTCACACTGTTGTGCAACCATCACTAACATCAATCTCCAGATCTATTTTTATCATCCCAGACTGAAACTCTGTACCCATTGAACATTACCTGCCCATTACCACCCAACCTCCACACACCCCCAGCCTTTGGCAACCACCATTCCACTTTCTGTCTCTGTGAATTCAAATACTTAGGCATCTCATTATAAGTGGGATCATGCAGTATTTGTCTTTTTGTGCCTGGCTTGTTTTACTTAGCATTATGTCCTTGAGGTTCATCCATGTTGTAGCATGTGTCAGAATTTCCTTCCTTTTTGAGGCTGAATAATATTCCATTGTATGAATATACCACATTGTGTTGATTCATTCATCCATCACTGGACATTTGTGTTGTTTCCACCTTTTGGCCATCATGAATAATGCTGCTATAACATGGGTATACAAATGTCCGTTCATGTCCCTGCTTTTAATTCTTTTGGGTATATACTCAGAGGTGGAATTATTGGGTGTTAATTCTACTTTTAATATTTTTAATGTTAATTCTATTTTTTGAGAACCTATGTGCAGTTTTGAATCTTCTTTTTATCTAATTCTCTTAACTTCTGAACATTTTTTAATAAGATTTTTGTAACTTTTTGTTTTTCTATAATTTCAAACTTACAAAAGTTGCAAAAATAGTACAATATACCCTAATATATCCTTTAACCAGATTCACCAATTGTTATCATTTTTCTACATTTGCTTTATTATTTCTCTCTGTGTCTCTATAAGGTGTGTGTGTGTGTGTGTGTGTGTGTGTGTGTGTGTGTGTGTGTGTAGAAAGTTCCAGGCATGATGCTCCTTTACCCAAAATGATTTAGTGTGAAATTCCCTAAAAATAAGAACATTCACTTTCCTAACTACAAAACAATTATCAAAATCAGGAAATTAAACATTGATACAATACAGATGCTCCTCCACTTACCATGGTGTTATGTTCTGATAAACCCATTATAAGCTGAAAATATCATAAATCAAAAATGCATTTAATATACCTAACCTACTGAACATCTTTGTTTAGCTCATCCTATCTTAAACATGCTCAGGGCACTCGCATTAGCCTATATAATTGGGCAAACTCATCTAACACAAAGCCTACAGTATAATAAAGTGTTGAGTATCTCATGTAATTTATTAAATACTATACTGAAAAACAGAATGGTTGTATGGGCACTCAAAATATGTTTTCTATGTAGTATGTGTCACTTTTGCACCATGGTAAAGTCAAAAAATTGGGAGTTGAACCATCACAAGTCAGGACCGTCTGTACTATTATCTAATCCAAAGCCAATAGTCAAATTTTGCTAATTGTCCCCAGTCTGAGAATGTGCATTATATTTAACTGTCAAGTCTTATGGTGGGCAGAATTCTAAAGATGCACTCCTCCATCCCTTCCTCCCCCAATATTCTTGTCTCCTGGTTAGTCAAACACAAATCTAGGTATTGCTGTGCAGAGACTTTGCAGATACAACTAAGGTTACTAATCAACTGACCTTAAAAGAGGGAACGTATCTATCTAGGCAGGTCCAATGTAATCACATGAACCCTTAAAAGCAGAAGAGGATGGCAGAAGTGTGAGTGAGAGAGGTGTGGAAGAAGTTAGAGAGATTCCAAGAGGAAAGAGAATTTGACCTGCCTTTGCTGGAGGGGACCATGGAGTTGCAGGCAGCCTCAAAGAGAAAAGACC
>RJWJ010048527.1:0-10568 GCA_004363605.1 Indri indri | reverse complement strand
GAGACTTTAGCGCTGGTGTGTGACACAATGCAGAGCTATAGGTCCCCAAGGGCTGGGCACAGGATTTGCTCAGGCCTGGTCTTCTCACATTCTCCCCACCCTGCCCCCCACAACCACGCTACCAGGGTCAGGCTAATTATGAACTAGATAGTTTTTTGGAAGTTGTGGTAGACTGAATAAAGCCTCCCCCTGGAGGTGTCATATCCTCATCCCTAGATGCTACAAATATATAGCCTTACACAGTAAAAGAGACGTCGCAGTTGTGCTTTAATTAAGGATCTTGGCATGGGGAGATTGTCATGGATTATCCAGGTGGGTCCAGTGTAATCACTGGGGTCTGATAAGAGAGAGGCAAGGGGAGCAGTAGTAGTAGTAGAAGGGGATGCGGCCAGAGCAGCAGGGGGACAGGGAGAGAAGATGCTGTGCTGCTGCCTTTGAAGATGAAGGAGGGGGCCACGAGCCAAGGAATGCAGGTGGAAACGGCCAGGAGACAGATTGTCCCCTGGAGCCTCTATGAAGAACAGAGCCTTGTGGACCCATTTTAGACTTCTGACCTCCAGAACAGTAAAATAGTAACTTTGTGTTGTTTCAAGGCACCAAGTTGGTGGTAATTTGTTAAAGCAGCTATAGGAAAATACTACAGAAGGAGGTGTTTTTCCTTTAGCGGAGTGGGGCTTCCCCCTAGTTAACCAGCTCCATGGCTGGACAACGACTCAGACTGTAGTTTCTGTTCTACCTGCCACAGTGAGTCCACCCTGCCTTCTCTTTCCTTTGAACTCCTGATGGCCTTAGGACTTTCGTCTTAGTTCCCAAGCATATCCATCAGCCCAAGGGGACATTGACCATTCCTCCTGCATCCCCCTCGTCCTGCCATGGTGCAAAGTGGGGAGAACATAGAGGGGGTTTGGAAGACCTGTGTCATGTCCGATGTTCAGACAGACTCTTTTCCTCCCGTGACAGACACGACCTGTGTGGAGGACTGCCCAGAGGGCTACTATGCCGACGAGGGCAGCCACCGCTGTGTCCCCTGCCACAGCTCTTGCAGGACGTGTGAGGGGAGACACAGCACGCAGTGCCGCTCCTGCCGACCGGGCTGGCTCCAGCTGGGAAAAGAGTGCCTGCTCCAGTGCAGAGAAGGGTAAAGTATTCCCCCTTTGAATTCCACAGCCACTCCGAACAGCAACCCGTTTTGCAGATGAGGAAACTAAGGCTAAGAACACTTAGGTTCCTTTTCTTTGGCTTTAGGATCTGTTCTGATTCCGATTTAGCATTGCAGGTCTCCCTTGTGTGTATGAGGCGAGCCGTGCATGTGGAACATTGATTTACAAAGGAAACAACTTCGGTGAACATCTCCATTTATACCCCATTAATTCTCCAACCTGTCGTGTCCCCAGAAATCCACAAATTACAGGTTTTGTTATCATAAACAACCTAGACACACTTGATGTATCCTAAAAGCATTTCACAGATAAGGACTCTATTATTTTTCTGTCGGGAAAAACTATTATCATGTCTATTAGAAGGTCTGGTTACCAGCATATTTGGAAGAGGATTTGACTAGGTCATCTCTTCCTCCCCACCCCTGCCCCCTGGGCATTTCCAGTAAAAAGAAAGGTTGATTATAGGCATGTTGTGGACCCCTCCTTCCCAATCACTCACCTAGACCACGGCAAGCTTCCAGAGATTCCAGACCTGAATCAAAGAGCTATAACCGTGGACCTTCCCTAAATGCTTTTGCCAAAATTGACACATGTCTTCAGTCCTATAACAATTACGGCTTGTTTCATTCATTTTATTTTATTATATTTTTTAAAATCTTTATTTATTTATTTTAGAGACAGGGTCTTGCTCTGTCGCCCAGGCTGGAGTATAGTGGCATTATCACAGCTCACTGCAACCTCAACCACCTGGGCTCACGCAGTCCTCCTGCCTTAGCCTCCCAAGTAGCTGGAACTACAGGTGCTCATCAGGAAGCTTGGCTAATTTTTTTTTTAGTACGGACAAGGTCTTGCTATGGCGTTTCATTCATTTTAGTGCTATATATTGCCTTCTGCCTTGATTTAACTCATTCATTCATTCACTCATTTATTTAATACATTTAATGGCAAGTACCTTGTATGTATGAATAAGATGAGTAAGACAAAGACTTTGATCTTTAGGAGCCTATTCTTATTCTTTATGTCTCCTCCCAAGAAAATTATAAACTTCTGGAGGAAAAACACCTCTTATTTTTCACGTATGCTACTACAACACTCAGCACAGAACCACACACATCAGCAGCTCTAGAAAAACACCAGCCACGTCGATGAATAAAGGAAAGCTCTGCCGGACAAGAGCGGGGATGGGGCCACCGGGCTTAGCCCTTCAGCTTCACCCTAATAAGTGTCTGGAAAGATCTGGATCCCATCTTCCCCAAATCCAGTCTTTAAATACCGGCAAGCACACAAAAAGGGGATAATCCTGTGGTCTAAATAGAATGCAGACCATGGAATACAAAAGACAATCGTTCCACAGTGTGTGAAGTTGCCCATAAGAGGCTGAGGAGATGAATAGGTTGCCATCCATCTCTCTAATGGGGAAGAAATGGAGTATTAATGACGTATAAGTGGAGAATTATTTCTTTGTAAAATCAGTGTTCCACATGCATTGCACAAGCCTTGTATGCCTTGGAAAAGCAAGTGTGTGATTCTCTGCACCCTGTCCCAACACACATGATTATTTTGATGTTCAACCTCAGAGAAGGTTCTTCAAACCCCAAGTTATTGTTTGTACTTATACACAAGATGCTCTTTAAGGATGTGAGGCTCAACAGGTTTCATAGTCCCCTCATGCAAAAGAGTCATCAAGGTAAGCAGTGGTACCATGCTCTTCTCTTCCTCTGATCCAGAACACTCTTCATTGTCTTTCTGTTAGCATACTCCTGATAATTTTTAAAGCTTACTTGGAATTAATAAGCTTTCTTTCCCAAGGTTCCTATTTATGCTTTTCATCTTTATAATTACCTGTAATAACAATAATAATAAAAAAAACTTTTGTATGCTGCTTTAGAGTTACAAAGAATTTCCCTCACAATGTATCTTTATTTTTTTTATATATTTCTTTTTTTCTTTTTTAAAATTTTTTTCTTTTTTGGAATCTTCTTTTCAGCCTGCTGACTTATCACAGTGTATCTTTACATTATGATTTCATTCTACAACAGTCTCATGAGGCTGATATTAGTCTCTCCATTTTAGAGACAAGGAAACTGAGGCTCAGAGAGGCTAAGTGACATGCCCAAAGTCACATAGCTACTGACACATAGTGGAGGTAGGATGAAAAATCCAATCTCTGACTCCGATCCTGTGTATTCTCTCTGTTCTGCATAGATCTTCACTTTTTTCTGTTTTCTTTCTTTTTTTCTTTTTTTTTTTTTTTAGTTCTATGTGGTCTTTGCTAAGTATACAGTTCATGATCAGTGCTTTTTTGTTGTTGTTGCTGCTGTTCTCTTTTCAACACCTAATCTCTCAAACACCTCAGAGTCTTACAGATTAACATATCATAGTAGTTGTTCTTTACTAACTGCAGAAAACCAAGCGGGGCTTAATTTGCCATAAGCTGGGCCACTGAGGTACAAGTGTACACAGGTGGCTAAATAGAGGCAAGCTCAGCATTACTTAGGTATGGTGGTAATTTTCAACAAGTTCATGGAGCTGAATTAGACTCCAAACAAAGTCCAGTAGTTTTGCACCAGAGAAACCAAGGATGAACCTTCAGGTTTCTAGGATAGCTTCAGTGCGCTGATGTCCAGAGATACAGGCAGGAGTCAGATGACCTTTAGAATTTCATCCTTATTGATATTTTCTTTATCCTTTTTTATCTTATTTGCAAGATCTTTGTTTACCTTCAACCGATGCACCATTTTGGAATAGTGGTGTTTAACAGATAAGTTCAGATCACATTGTCCCTTTTCATTGGCTGCTTGGCCTTAAGCAAGTTGTCTAAATTTTCTCAGCCTCAGTTTTTGCTTCTGTAAAATAGGAATAATAATATCTAAACCGTAACGTTAGCTATGAGGATTACTCATAAAATTTATAATTATCACTAATATACATTAATTATTTAAAATATTCCAAGCACTGTCCTCATCACTTTCTCTGTAATCACATATTTAATTTTAGGTACTACCTTTGGCCCCATATTACAGATGAGGAAGCTAAGGCACAGAGATGTTGAGTGACTGGCCCAAGGTCACACAGTTCATAAGTGGTATGGCTGAGATTTGAAACCACATGGCCTTTCAGAGGCCAAACTCCTAACTACCATGCTCTAGTGTCTCACTTGCAAGTTCAATAAGATGAAATAATGTTTAGGAAGTCCCTGGGGTACCATGAGGCATATTAGTAACAACTTAATGAATGGTGAATATTGTTATCATATTTAACCTCCAAAAACCTTTTCAAAGTTAAACATATTTTGTAAAGGCCAACATCACTCATGTCACCTCCTATTTCAACATTTTTTTTAAATTGAGAAACTATATTAACAAGAAATGTCTTCCATTCCCTGATCCCAATTGACACAACTTAAAGCTTGACTTTGGAGGAGGATACGGAAGAAAAAGGCAATAGTAACTAACAATTATCAAGTTGCTACTACGTGAGATTAATACTAGGTCTTTTCATATGTGTTGTCTAATTTAATTTTCACAAATAACAGAGGAGGGATTGTAATACCCAATTTACAGAGAAGAAAACTGAGAATCGTCAGATTCATTAGCATCATTAGTAATGAATCTAATGGGTAAAGAGGCTAAAGTCCCCCAGCTTGGAAATGATCCCTGTCTGACTAACGATGTTTTTTTCACCACACCCAGTTTAGGAGCAAAGCTTAGCATTCCATCTTTGCTTTCCCCACTTGGTTTCAGATATTACGCAGACAACGCCACGGGCCGGTGTGAGAGGTGCAACAAGAGCTGCAAGGCATGCCGGGGCCCGCAGCCCACAGACTGCCTGTCTTGCGACACATTTTTCTTTCTGCTCCACTCCAAGGGAGAGTGTCATCGCACCTGCCCGCATCACTACTATGCAGAGCAGAGCACGCAGACCTGTGAGAGATGCCACCCGACCTGTGACAAATGCAAAGGTGAGGGGCCATCTATCATTTTGCACATGCGAATGGAAACATGAAACGGTTCTCTGCTTTACCCTTTCTCCCTTCTCACCACCTTTGGTGGTCCCTGTCACTTCCCAACCCCATCCCAGCCCTCTCCAGCATTGGCACCCTCTGTTTGCTCTTAGCTTCTGCCTCTGCCTTGTGACCTGGGCTGCTCCTGCTACACTGCCACCCCGTCAGGCCCCCGTCCTTCCAGGCCCAGCACAGGCATCACCTCCTGGAGGAAGTGTCGTGCACCTTCTCCATTTTCTACTCCACCTGTTGTATCTGCCCAGGGAAATTAATTTATTTCTATTACTTCAACAACTCCTTCAAATTTCTGCCTCAAACTCTCCCAAGCTCCATTGCTATTTTCCAGATACCTAGTTGTCTGTCCCAGGGAGCCTTAAAATCAATGGTGAAGGGCCCACCACCCAGCCCTGAGCCCAGGACGATACCTTGAAGTTACCCTTGACTCGTCTCTTTCCCTCTCCTCCTGCCCAACCCACTACCTCCAATGAAGCTGGACTTCAAGCCCTGTTGATCCTCTTTCCTAAGTATTTTTCTAATTAGATCTTTCTCCATTCTCGTTATCCTCATTTTTCATTCTCAGAATCTATTATGACATGTTTTGAAGTAGCCAGCAGGTCACCCCAACTCTGGTCCCCTACCCGCCGCCTCCCCCGCCCAGGTCATCACTTACCCTAATGCCAGAGTAACTGTCTTAAAATGTAAATTTACTCATTTTATTCCAAATCTTGGCATAAAAGTTGATCATAATGAATTCTTCTCAACATTTAAGAGAGAAATACTCCTATAATGTTTTAATTGTGAAAACTTACTAGAAAAATATAAATAGCTGGTAGGGTGCATTCCCATTCTTTTCAAAATTATCATGGCTATTTTTAGTCCTTCTTTTACACAAATTTTATAATCGGTAAAGTTTCATTTTCAAAAATTCCTTTGGCTATTGATTAGCATTAAGTTGAATTTGTTTTGGAGGAGACTCCATCTTTATGATCCTGAATCATCACATTCATGAATATGGCTATATCTCTTCATTCTATGCATTTACTTATGCCCTTAGCAAACTTTCAGTGTTTTCCATATTTAAAAGGTGATTAAGGGGCCGGGTGTGGTGGCTCACGCCTGTAATCCTAGCACTCTGGGAGGCCAAGGTGGGCGGATCATTTGAGTTCAGGAGTTTGAGACCAGCCTGAGCAAGAGCGAGACCCCATCTCTACTAAAAAAACAGAAAGAAATTAATTGGACAACTAAAAATGTATATAGAAAAAATTAGCCAAGCATGGTGGCACATGCCTGTAGTCACAGCTACTTGGGAGGCTGAGGCAGGATGATTGCTTGAGCCCAGGAGTTTGAGGTTGCTTTGAGCTAGGCTGATGCCACGGCACTCTAGCCCGGGCAACAGAGTAAGACTCTGTCTCAAAAAAAAGGTGATTAAAATATTTCCACGTTCAATCCCTTTAACTTTCATCTTAAAGACTCTCCTTCCATGTATTCTAGAACCTAGAACCACCTAGAACTATCCAGAACCACTTGGCAGCCATCAAATAGGCCCTGACTTTTGTTTCCTCTTCCTGAAGAATAAGTCTAGGGAACTCTCACGGTAAAGATCCAGCTTGAGTGTCATCTCCTCTGTGAAGCTTTTTTCAGTCCTCACAGGAATGTTATTCCTCCTTCTTGATTCTTTAATACACTGTTTCATCACAGAGCTTTTTACATTACATTTTAATTAAATAAGTCCACCTCTCTTACCAACTGCTCACCCCTTGAGCAAGGGGAAAGATTATACTATATTCAATTTGTAGCCCCGGTTCCCAGTCCAGAATGTAACATGTAAGTGCTCATTAAGTGTTTGTTGCATGCACGAATGAATGAATGAATGAGTATCTAGGAAACAAAGAAATCTTAAATGTCTTTTTCAAATTGGAAAATGTTCAGCTATTAAATCTTCTAATGTTCCTTCTCCCCTCTTCCCTCCAATCTCCTTTTCTGGAATTCCTATTCCATGTAATTTAGAGTTTCTGGATCTGTCCTCTGTGCCTCCTACCTACTCTTTTATATTTTTATCTCTTTCACTCTCTATTGTTTATATTAGATTAATTTTCAGCACTCTATCCCATTTCCCTAATTTGTCTTCTGACTGTGTTTAGTGTAAAGTTCAGCCCATCTGTTCCTTTTGTTTTTAAGTGACTATATTTTTTATTTTTAGGATTTCTAATTGTTTCTTTTCCATATCCATGTATTTTTATTTCATATTTTCATGTTTGTGTTTCATCGCTTAGTATTTTTATGGATATTTTCATTTATTTGTGAGCATCCTAATTTAAAGACTTTATCAAATTTTCTATGCAATTAATCTTATCTGAAGTAAATTTATGTTCTAATTGTTGATTGTGTTTGTCATCTTATTTATTTTTTATTTTTTTTAGAGACAGGGTCTCACTTTTGCTCAAGCTTGTCTCGAACTCCTGAAGTGTTTGTCATCTTTCTTAGCATTCATTTTATTTATGTAGTTTGAAATATTGGTCTTAAGCTCATTGTGAATGGGAGATTTTGTTTCTGGCTCTCTACTCCCTCTCTCTTCCTTTATCCCTACTTCTCACAGTCTAGAAGAGTTTCAGTTAACTGTATGCCCGCCTCCAACTTGAAACTCAGTCCAGAAACAAAGTGTCCCAGTGTTCCTGGAGGTGACATTGATGGCAGCGCAGATCCCATCAGCAATTCAGTCAGCAGCTCAGGGGAGTTCCTGGTCAGGAGGGGATGTCTGTGAAGGCAGCTTCCCAGCCTGACTCCTGTTTTAAGCTGTGAGCCAGGATTTTGGTCCTGGTCTCATATGAAACACTTTTAGTTCCCATTGTGGTAGAAAAGGTGAACTCAGAGCCACCACTACTTATGTCTAGTCCTAGAGCAGAGCAGGCGTGTGGCTAGAACCTTATTCCCATTTTGCATTTTTATCCCCTTTCTGGTCCAAAGAGATTTCATCTCACCTTTGAGCCCACCTATCTCTTTTTTTCTCTCTCTGCTTACATTTATTCTACCATTTCAGCATGTTTGGAGTGAGTGGGGTTATCTCAGAACCTTGACCTACGTATGATTTTTTTAATGTTTACATATGCTACTAATGGATAATCAGTTTCTTAGAAGAGGATAATGGCCAGGTGAGGTGGCCCACACCTGTAATCCTAGCGCTCTGGGAGGTCAAGGCAGGAGGATGGCTTGAGGCCAGAAGTTCAAGACCGGCCTGGGAAACATAGCAAGACCCCGACTCTACAAAAAATAGAAAAATTAGCCTGGCATGGTGGCATACCCCGTGTAGTCACAGCTATCTGGGTAGTTGAGGCAGGAGGAACACCCAGGAGTTTGAGGCTGCAGTGAGCTATGATGACACCACTGCACTCCAGCCTAGGCAATAGAGCAAGACCCTGTCTCAAAAAGAAGAAGAAGAGGATTATGCCCTCAATTATAGCCAAGCCTCATTCACCTAATTCAAATACTTAGAGGAGAGTATATTTAAGACTTTTTGAGGGCGGGGGGTACACGTAATACTTTTGGATGAAACAAGCAAAGTCCCACTTGTTAGAGCCTGCTTTTAATCTTATTTCCTTTTTCTTACAAAATAATTCATATCAAGGTAGTAGGTTGACTACATAAAAATGCCAAGGACTAGGGAAATAAGATGAGAAATCAGCTCTCTCCCCACCCTCGCTGTCTAGCCACTGAGCTGAACTTCCCGAGCAGTATCTTGATGATACTGTACTTAAAAATAACTGCTTCCCAAGTACATTTGAACATAGCCATCTCCAGGTTGCATGTGGCTTCCATTGTCACCTATGTCTTGGTGCCCCTGAATCAACTTTCTCTTTCCCAGATGGTTTTCCTGAGCTCCAGTTCCAACCTCCAGCTGCCGAATGAGTGTCTCTAACTGGATGCTCAGCAGACAACTCAAACACCTGGCCCCATCCCCAATCCACACTTTCCAGTGTCCCTGTCTCTTTTTTGTTTTGGTAAGGATGGACTTTATTTTTTGAAAAAAGTATTTTCAGGACTACAAATTACAAAGTAAAAGCAGATCACTACGTAGAAATCTAGTGAATACATTTTGCCTGTGCACGAAAACTTTATCAAAGTTATTCGTGTAACAAATTCACCCCATTCACAATGTTATCAGTTATAATGCTCTTTTAAAGATTACTATACCTTTATTTCAAATTATATTACACATTATTCCCTCAAGATGAACTTTTAAACACCTAATTCTTGGCTCATAAGAATGACGCCTTCAAAAGGGGCAATCTCCACTCAGTTTCTGGTAGCATTATTCTAGGCTAGTTTCTCTCACCAATTAAAAAGTCTTCAAAATGTTCACTTTTAACACAAAGTCTTTCCATCAAAAAATGTGACTAATTTCTTTCCTCTAATGTCTACATACATAGATGGGTAGCAGCAAGAAAAGGAAGATGAAAATTGAAAGGCAGCCATTAAAATAAATGGATCAATTGTATAGAAGAAATATTTGGCTCATGGCAATTAAAAAATGGCAACTAGCGTATATGTTAATAGCCAGATGCTTGAGTCATTACTGAGTATTTTAAGAGAATGAAGCCACTCCAGTATGACCACCTAGGAATATGTAATTATCATTGCACTTCATTCTTTACAAATTCTCTAAGCCAATAGGAAATCTAAGTTATAGCTAGATTCCTAATTACAACATGCTGACTCTTAATACTTTCAACAATTTTTACTGGGTTTATATATCTGTCATTTCCTTTACTCGAATTTCTTTATGAGTCCTTTCCTATCAATCTAAGTGTATTCTGAACATAAAATATTTTAAATGATAAGACTTTTTCTAAGGGACATTTGAAAATGGTTGTATTAAAAGAATACCCATTTGTTTTGTCTGGAAAGGTGCAAATTGAATACAGAGGCCAGGCGTGGTAGCTCATGCCTGTAATCCTAGCACTCTGGGAGGCTGAGGCGGATCGTTTGAGCTCAGGAGTTCGAGACCAGCCTGAGCAAGACTGAGACCCCATCTCTACTAAAAAAATAAAAAGAAATTAACTGGAAGACTAAAAATATATAAAAAATTAGCTGGGCATGGTGGTACATGCCTGTAGTCCCAGCTTCTTGGGAGGCTGAGGCAGGAGGATCGCTTATGCCCAGGAGTTTGAGGTTGCTGTGAGCTAGACTGATGCCACAGCACTCTAGCCCGGGCAACAGAGTGAGACTCTGTCTCAAAAAAAAAAAAAAAAAAAAAAATTGAATACAGAAGTTTCTCAACGGGAAAAAGCTCAATGCTCTTCCCACCACCTCTGCCACATTTGATTTTTTCAACTTTTTAAGTTTGTTCTCCACGGCTTCACTAAGGATGAAAACCACAGCAAACAAATGAGCTTAACGACAACTGGGGT
>RJWJ010048526.1:0-10569 GCA_004363605.1 Indri indri | reverse complement strand
ACCCTCGAGGCTTCTCTCCGGATACTCTCGGCATTCTCCAGCTCTCCCTGTGACCCTCTCTTCCGTTCGCTCTTTGGTCCCTACTCTCCCCTTCCCTCTGAGAGCCTCTCTTGTTTCTCTGACTCTAGCCCCCTCCCCATTTCCGAGTCTCAGTTTCCTGGTTTCTCGGTGTCCCCTTCCTCTCCCGGCTCCCGCCCGGGTCTCAGCGGCCCCGCCCCCTGACGGCCCCGCCCCCTCGAGGCGCCGGCGGCCCAATTAGGCGCCGGCCCCGCCCGCAGCCCCACCCCTAGCGCTCCCGGAGCCTCGCGGAGCAGACGGGGCGGGGCCCTGCCGAGGGGGCGGTGGCCCGAGCGCGGGGCCGGAGGAGCCTGGCGGGAGGCGGGAGTCTGGAGGTGGGAGGCAGCGGCCGCCTCACTCAGTCCGGTCGCGCAGCGGGAGGGAGGCGCGAGGCAGGAGCCGGCGGCTGGGCTTCGCAGCGCAGCCAGCGCAGCGCGGCGCCCGGGGCCCGGCCCTATGTCCGCAGCCCCGCTGGACCGCTCTTGAGCGCGGGCGTCTCGCCCGCGCCCCGCGCCCGCCGGCACGATTGCCCCGACGGCGCGGCCGGGCGGCCCCGCGCTCCCCAGGTTCCGCGCGGGCCGGAAGGCGCTGCTAGCGGCCGCCGCGGGCGTGGTGATGCTGCTGGTGCTGGTGGTGCTGATCCCCGTGCTGGTGAGCTCGGGCGGCCCGGACGGCCACTATGAGATGCTGGGCACCTGCCGCATGGTGTGCGACCCCTACCCCGCGCGGGGCCCCGGCGCCGGCGCGCGGCCCGACGGCGGCGACGCTTTGAGCGAGCAAAGCGGCGCGCCCCCGCCCTCCACGCTGGTGCAGGGCCCCCAGGGGAAGCCAGGCCGCACCGGCAAGCCAGGCCCCCCCGGGCCTCCGGGGGACCCGGGTCCTCCGGGCCCTGTGGGGCCGCCCGGGGAGAAGGGTGAGCCAGGCAAGCCGGGCCCTCCGGGGCTACCGGGCTCAGGGGGCAGCGGCGCCATCAGCACGGCCACCTACACCACGGTGCCGCGCGTGGCCTTCTACGCCGGCCTCAAGAACCCCCACGAGGGTTACGAGGTGCTCAAGTTTGACGACGTGGTCACCAACCTAGGCAACAACTACGACGCGGCCACCGGCAAGTTTACGTGCAACATTCCCGGCACCTACTTTTTCACCTACCATGTCCTCATGCGCGGCGGCGACGGGACCAGTATGTGGGCGGACCTCTGCAAGAACGGCCAGGTGGGCCAGGAAGGGGCACAGGGCTGGCCTGGGGGCAGGGCACCCAGAAAGCCTGGGGCAAATGGGTACCCGATCAGAGTTGGCGGGCGGGCCAGACGGACGCAGGTGGAGAGCCCACAGCGGCCCCGCTTAGGCATTACATGTGGGGCTGGTCGGAGCTAGTGAATGCCCCTGACTCCTCTCTTCCTGGGCCCGGGCTCCAAACAGACGCTGCTGGGCACCGGCGGCATGGAAATGCGGCTGATAGAGCCAACTAGTCAGAGCGCAGAGCTTCGGGGCGCGCGGACTTGCCCTTGGGGGCTTGGCCTTTGGGAGGCGGATTCAGGCTGATACCAACCGGCAATAAGGGGAGGGCAAGGATGGCTCTAGGGCACGGGCTAGGGAGAGGCATCCTCGGCGCCGGCGGGTGCCTAGGCGCTTGGCTATGCGTGCATGCTGGAAGGCAGGCTGCAGGAAATGTCTGGGGCACAAAAGCAAAGGGAGCCCAGCGCTCAGAGTCCTAGCCGCAATACATCCCCCGCCCTCGGGAAGGGACCATTGATTGAGCCAATCTGACACTCTGCAAAATCTGGGACTGGGGGCGGGGGCTTCCCACTGTGTCAGGGCTACACTGCAAGAAGGCTGCCTTGGGGGTGAAAAGTTTTTCCTCTGAGGCAGGGCAGAGACAGAAACTACCCCTCTTCTTGGTCTCCCCGCTCCAACCCCTCCTGACTCCTGGAGTGTAGGGGGATCCTCTCTGTTCCCTATCCCCATTCCAAACACTGGAGCTGGAAGGTGCCCAGTGTGCGGGGAGTCAGGTACTGAGACCACGAGTGTGCCTAGCTCACCTTGGAATGGTTTCTCCAGGATCAACCTAGACCCAACCCTGCCCCAGGGTGACAACAGAGTTACTCAGCTCCTTTGATACCACCTCCTATCCCAGTGCTTCCAGCTCACTGAGGCCTGGGGGCCCAGCAGTGTGGCCAGGCTGAGTATTCTCTTGAACGAAGGGGACCCCTGGTCAGAACTAAAGCTGGGAATTGGGAAAAAAATCTCCTGAGACTGAGACCCAAGACCTTGTTGGAACCCTTCCCACCATAGCACTACCCTGAGGCTCTGCTGGCCTGCAGGTCTGCAAGGCTTTTGGACAGGGGAGGGGCAGGCAGCGGGTGTAAGCAGACCACCTACCAGGTACTCGTAAGTCTGCCCCATCTTCTCTTTCCCCTGCCTGGCCAGTCCCCACCCTGTTTTCTGGTTTCTGCCTCTTCTCTTTCTCTCTTTTCTGTCTGTCTCCTGTTTCTGCCACTTCTGTCTGTCTCTCCCTGGGTTTCTGGCCTCTCTCCCCGGTGGCTAACCCCCCTCTTCTCTATTCCTTGTGTATCTCTCTTCCTCTTGTGTCTATTAGGCTTCCCGATGTCTCTCCTCTTTGTCCTTGGTTCCTGACCAACTGGGAGGCCCCAGCATCCAGCAAGGGCTCCTTCTGCAGACAGCCCCAGGATTCCCTTATTAATCACCAATAAGGGATGAAGCAATGTCACCTTCGTCAATAGAGTTTCTTCCTTTACCAAAGAAGTTTGGGCTGGCACAAAGCTGAGTTTTCAGGGGGTTGGGGCTTTGCATGGATAGGGCAGCAGTCACCAGGCCAACTGTGGGCCCTAGACCCTACCTAGTCCCTGCTGGGCACTACCTCAGGAGGTCCCAGAAGGGCCCCAGAGATGAGGCAAGAGGAGGCCCGAAAGATGCTGTGTGCCTGGGGCAGGGGCACTTGCTTTAGCCACTAGGAGGTGAAACTGTCTCAAAAGCCCCTTCTTTCCCCTTCAGGAGGGGAAGGATGTTGGCAGAGTCGACGAAGGTGCTCACTATAGGTGGCACCACAGGGTAATAGAAAAAAAGGAGGTGGCTTTAACTAGGGGTTTCAAAGACTCAGCACTTTGTTACTCAGACCATACCCCCCAAAAAGCCCAAGACAAATAATGGGGCCTACAGTCCCCTTCCCTACATCCTTCATGATTTCTCCATCCAGATTGCCCAAGAGACTCATTTAATCTCACTAGTCATTCCACATATTAGTTTTGAGCCCCTACTAGGAGCCAGGTTTGGGGCTTGGTACCAGGGGTTTGGTCCACTTGCCCTCTAGGACCTCATAGCCTCTGTAGGGGGAACAGTAATAACCATACAATAACACACCCCAACAGTACTGTGTTAAAGGTGGGCTGGGAGCCCAGCTGGTGACATCTGTCCCCAAATGTGTTGGCTGGGAGAGAGTGATTCAGAGGGGCCTATCTTGGCTCCTACCAACCTGATGGGGGCAGAGACTGGTGAACCTGGGTCCCAAAGGTAAGGAGACACAGCTAGGGAGAAAATGAAAGGTCAAGTGAAGGGAAAGACTGGCTCAGAGGTGGATGAGGACATTCAAGTAAGCAGAGAAAACAATGATAAGACTGGGCAATGGACAGGAACAGGAGGGGAGCTTATGTCTCCCATGCCTTCAGAACTGGGGGCTGCTCTGGGCTTTTCCTTCTTGACTTCCTGCCTACAGAGAGGCTTCCAGAATTTCTTTGGGAAGGCAGAGCCAAATCTGGGCCTTGGCCCTTCCCTGGGCAAGATGGGGGTGGGGGGACACCACCTTCATGCCTGGCGCTGAGGCCCCCTTTGTCCTTGTCTGAGGTCCACTGGCCCCTGTCCTTAGGGATGGCTTTTAGTCAACACCCCTCAACCTGAAGGCACTGAGCCCTCATTATTAGGGCATGAAGAGCCTGAGGAAAGGGCTCTAGGTTAGGGGTGGTACCCAGGGTCAGGCGAGCTGCCTGCAGCGGCCTCCAAATCCACAATTCAGATGGGTCAGGGAGGATACAAAATTGATAAACTGGGCAGGGTGCTGTGTGGGGATCTGCCAGGGCCTATGGTCAGGGTGCTGCTTGTCCAGGGTAGGAGGCTGTGGGGAAGTATTACAAATGCGCGAGGGCTTAGACAACAGAGTCTAGTTGAGGTGAGAGGTGGAGTGTATATAAATTGAGGGCTGCAGTTTACAGACCTAACTGGAAATCATCCTCTCACCTGGTGGTGGAAGGTGGCCCCCAGCCAGCCTCTCTGGCCACTAATACCTTTCACAACACAAAGCACAGTGCCTGGCACAGTAGGGACCCAATAAATGTATGAAAACACAAGTGTCCCCCGTGGGCCAGGCTGAGGGCCTGTGGGAGTGACACGTGCACATCCAAGACCCCAGAATTGATCTGGGGGCAGGGACATGTTTCCTGGATACCCCCTCACCCAGTTCTCCTGGTCAGACCACTGCCTCAGTTTCCCTTCCTGGCAGCCCTTGAGGAGGTGGTTCTACAGTGACCCCTGGTAACAAGGTCCAGACCTTCTTTCCTGCTTCCATGGCAACCTCAATTCCCATACTTCCCCTTGGACCCCAGGAGGATCTGGATGCCTCAATTGTTTCCAGTCAGGCAGAGAATTGGGACCCCTGGGTTCCATTCCTGGATCCCCCACCGTCTAAGGATGGAAGGGCATAAATTCTCCCTGCCTCCTTGGATAATAAGGATAATTACAGCAACAATCATGGTGATGAATAAATAATAAACATAAGCATAACAGTTCTGATGCCTGTCACATCACCGGGAGATTCCCGATGACAGATGACTGTATTCTAATGGATTTGGCTATTAAGGAGCACACTGTTTTAATGAGTTAAGGCTAAATTAATCTGGGTAATAAAAATAATTGTTATTAGTAGTAATTTATTAGCAAAGATAATGAAATGCATGTGTAATAATAAATACTAGCAAGATTAGGGCCCAGGGAACAATACAGGAGTTGGCTGCTTGCTTTCAGCTGTTCCCTAATAGCTCAAGATTTAAATTTTTTTCTTCACCATCAAAAGGCTTTTACAGAGGTGGCAGTGGTGAGGCAAGGTCTTCTCATCCATTTTTCTAGACAGAGAAACTGAGCTCCTTGACAGACAGCATCTCTCTCATTTTATCCCCCCACTTTAGCTGGACCAGGAGTTTTCCCAGTGAAATGCCCAAATAGTTCCTTCTTGGGTTGGGGAAGAGATGTTGAGTGGGGAGAAGGGGCTAGAGGAATTTGAGCTTTAGATGGAAGATCGCATGCAAATATGTCGGGTCCTCGTCATTGCAGCATTGCGGCTGAGTCAGCAGCTTCAGCACAGCTGACCTGCAGTTCTGCCTCCAGCCCAGGAGGGAGGATGGGCCCCTCCCCTAATTTGGCTTGGTTCTGCCCAGACATCAGCCTTGGGGGGAGGGGGAGCGGTGAGCTGCCTTCAGGGAAGGGACAGGATAGAGGGGCCTTTCAGAAGCCTGGCTGAGAGAACCCCACTCAGTGCAGCCTCCCCACACCACAGGCCACAATCCTGGAAATGGCTCTTCCCCTCCCATTCTCCACCCAGGGTCCTGGAGAGGCTCATATCCTCATGCTCAGCCCTGTGTCAGTCTGAGGGAAGTGTCTGGAGATCATTTTCCCACCATAACACAATAGCTGCAATTGGTCAGAGTCCCCAGAGGTGATGGCAGGCTTCAAACCACAATGCTGTTGCCCCCTTGACCCATCATCCTGCCTGTCCCTTCTCACTCCCATCAAGGCAAGGACCAGCAAGGATGTCAGATCAGACTGAGCATCACAGAGGGAAGGCCTGGATTCCCTTCTTCCTACCCAGTTCCTTTCTGCCACCCTGGGGTGAGACAGGAGGAGCTAAATGTTCTCTTTGGGTGGGGTAATAGTCACAGGTATATAGCTACAGCTCCCTGGAGGCTGGTACCCAGCCCCAATCTAAGTCTTGGGAGGGGAAAGAGTTACCAGCCTTCGATCTCACTGCTGCAGTGTGGGAGTCCCTGGCATGAACTTCAGACAAGGCATCCACAGACCTGCCCTGGTTCTGGGATAGTTGCTTACTAGCACCCTGGCATTGGTCCAGACGCCTGACCTGTGGGGCCAAGGTGTGCCCTTGTGTCCATCCACTGACATGAGACCGGGTAGATGTGACTGAAATGTATGTAAGGCAACATTATTATTAAGCAGAGAGAAAGGAATGACGAGAGGAGGGAAGGCCTTCCATCCCCTGGGGTTCCAGAGAACTCCCCTCAGCCAGGAAGGACTTCCAGGCTTGGACATCCTGGAGGCATTGAGGTTCTCCAAGGCCAGATGGGAACACCTAGAGGAGTTAAGGAGGAAGACTCCACCTTGACTCCAAATTCAGGCCCAGATTAGACCTCCTGTAGAAATCCAAGGCTCCCCTGTGACCCCCTCCCAAATCGCATCATGTATAATTGGGGGTGGCGGCGGGGGGATGACGAGAGAAGCAGGGGGAGAAACAGGCTGGGCGCCCTGATGGGGCTGGAGGCCGGGCTTTAGGGCCTCCAGATTCTCCCCACCTGGCTGCCTCGCCTCCCTACCCTCTCACTTTCTCCGATCTCCGCCCCCCACACCTGCCTCCGCAGGTGCGGGCCAGTGCCATCGCCCAGGACGCAGACCAGAACTACGACTACGCCAGCAACAGCGTGATCCTGCACCTGGACGCGGGCGACGAGGTCTTCATCAAGCTCGACGGAGGCAAAGCGCACGGCGGCAACAGCAACAAATACAGCACGTTCTCCGGCTTCATCATCTACTCCGATTGAACTCCCCGCGTCTGCATCCCCTGTCCCTCACCCCCAGGGCTCCCTTCCGGGGCGGGGCAGGTGAAGACCCGTCCCCCGCCCACCTCCTGGCTGCCAGACCCGGCTATGACGCCCTCGGCCCGCCCACACCACCGCCTGGGCCGCAGCTAGGCCTTCCAGCCGGCTCGCCGCAGAGCCGGGCCCTGCGCTCCCGGTCCCCGTACCCGGGAGGCAGTGTTTGCCGCCCCCGCCTGCGCTGTATATTTGTACAATAGGACTGTTTACTGCCCACCCCCGCCTACCAGCCCTCCCCAGCCTGGGCGAGGGTCGGTGGGGCTGCTTCCTGCGCTCTAAGATGAGCTGCCCTCGGCTCCTCCGGGGTGGCACCGCCTGGGGGAGGGGTGAATTGGGAGCTGGATAGCTTCCCAGCACCCCCAAAGCCCCAGCCCGGCTGTGCCCCGTTTGACCAAAGCTATAATAAAAACATTTCCATCCTGCGGGGGTTTCAGTATGTGCTCCGGGGAGGGATGCAGGAGGGGACCGCGGACCCTGCTCTTCTCCAGAATGAGAAGGAGTATAGTGGAAGCTTCTGGGAAAAACCAGGTGCTAGAGTCAGAGTTGCTCCAGGGAGATTGGCCAAAGGGTCCAACGTCCACCACAGCCCAAGTGGACCTGGGAAGCTGGAAGGGGAAGCAGCCCAGTTACATCATCATTTCACATGGTGGACAAGTTCCATTTTTGCATTGCTGAAAGTGGCTTCAGCATTCCAAAGGCAGAGATGATCCTTAAACTGGGAGACCTAGGTTCTCGACCCTGTGCCACTCACTGTGTATGATCCTGGGCAAGTCACTCTTCTCAGACTCAATTCTGGGTTACTGACAGCCATAGAAAGGAATAAGCTTTGCACTATTAACAAAAGCTGGCTGATCTTGGTCCAAACACTTCACCTCTGGGCCTCAATTTTCTCAGCAATACAATGTAGGTAAGAAGACCTACCTCACTTGATTGAGGATTAAAGAGGTATAATGTCTGTGCTCAATAAACATAGCTTTTATTATTTATGCATAACTTTAAAGTTTGCAAAATGCTTTCAAGTATTTATCTCACTCAAGTTTTCCAAATGGCCCTGGGAGGTTGAATGGGCAGATTTTATTCTTCCAGGGAGGTGTGACAGTTGCTAAGTTCTATGATTGCACTTCAGTCCAAGACACACTAAGTCTCCTTGCCCTGCCACCGCCTCCCTCACCTCCTCTAATGGGGGCTGTGACAGTCACATAGAGCATTCCTAAATAATTATACCCAGTATTTAGAGAGCACCCACTATATGTCAGATACTATGTAAGAACTTTATAAATATTATCTCATGGATATGTGTGGGGGGTGGGGAGTGGATTTGCAGGAGAGCTCTCATGCACTTTAACAAAGATGCTGTTATTTTATCCATTTTAGGTAAAGAAACTGAGGCTCAGAGAGGTTAAGTAACTTGCCAAGATCACAGAGCTAGGAACAGGCAAATGTCAATATTTGAACCAAAAACCATGCTCTTACCTAGTACCCCATATTTTATAAAGAATTGAGATCTCCAAAGCAGAACTGAGGATGGCATTAGGGCAGCCTGAGTCCAGCCCTTCCTTTCCCACCCTGGCCCTGCAGAGATTGATGTATTTATAAGCATCTGCCCTGAGCAACAGCCATGGGGTGAGCCTCTTGGAGAATCCCAAGGCTCTACATTGAGGAAAAGTCTCCATCTGGCCTCCCACCCCATCTGGCTCAGCTGGAGAGACAGGAAGGAGGGGTGGCCTCCCTCCTGGCCAGGCCCCATGTATGGACCCTTGTCATGGCTGGCAGACTTGAATGACTTTCTTTATCTTCTCTTCTCTTCCCCACCTCCCCCACTGCCGGCTGTGGCCATTTAATAAAATTAGCTTAATGCTTGTTACTTCCCTGTGGGGTCTGGAGATTGAAATCTGCGGGTCCCCACAAACCCAATAAAACCCCTGGCAGGTCTGGCTGGATTGAGAGTCTCCGTTGAGAAGAGTGATTAGATTAGAAGGCACTCCTCCAGCCCCACCGGTGCTGCCCACAGCGCCCTGTGATTCTTTAATGGCCACATTGGCCTGGAATTACCCAGGCACCACACCTGACAGGCTCCCCACTGCTCCCCAGAGGACACAAGGACTGGTCCAAGACCTCTGTTACAATGAAAAAGCATGTTTGTCATTTCTGTAGTGAGTGCCTGGCTGGCCAGCCGGCTTGCTTTCTTTCTGGTGACTTGACAATCCTCCTGTCATTTTGAGAGATGGGACTGAAATTTCCATTTTGCAGATGAGGAAATCATAGTCTGAAGAAAATTCGTGACTTGCCCATGGTCATGCAGTAAGTTTGTGGCACAGCTGGGACTGGACTGAAGCCAAGGACTTTTTCTACCTTTGCAGGGCATGAGGAGTGTCCTGCAGCACCAGCTGCCAGCTGCTTGTCACTCAGGCAACATCCCAGCTGCAGGAGAACCTACTGGGAAAGTATCTCCCCCATCAAAGAGGGGCTCCCCAAGGGCAAAGTCTGTTTTTCCTGTCAGACTTAGGACACCCTAAGGCAAGAATTGTGTTTTTACCATCAGATTGGGAAGCTTCCTGGAGGCAAGACCTGTGTCTCCTCCATCAGACTAATGGGGCCTCAAAGACTGTACTTTCTCCTCAAATTGTCAGCTCCTTGAGGGTGGGGTATCGCTGCCAAGACCAGGGATTTGGGGGTTTCTCAATGCAGAGACTGTGGCTGCCATTAATGGTGCTGAGGGTAGATACTGTGCTTTTTCTATGAAACCAGGCCTTTCTGAGAGCAGGGGACAGTCTCCATCCTTGAACTGGGGGGTTCCCTGAAGGAGAGACTCTGTCTGCTTATCCAATTAGGGCCTGAGAGCAGAGGCTGTGTCTCCCCTTTGGACTGGGGGCTCCCTGAAAGCAGGGCATGTGTCTCCCCTCCTCCTCAGCGAGGAGCTTTTCTGGCACAGGAACATTCCATGGGCAGGGCTGGGTGGGTGGTGGAAAGGAGGCTGGACAGACAGAATGGCAGGTCCGCTCTGGAGGAAGGAAGCAACAAGCATCCCCAGGCTGCCTCCCCTTTAGAAAGATGTGTGATTAATTAGTGAATAATGTCCCTGCCAGGAGGGGTGTGAGGACAGAGGTGCCCCTGGAGCTCACCCACATGGGAAATGCCAGGCCATTTTGTGCCCAGGCAGCTGCCAGCCCTAGGGGCTGGTGCTGTCCTGGTTTCGGGGTTTATGGAGACCAGAGAGGGCAGCAGGGCCCACCACTGGGGGCTGCCCTAATTGGATGACTTTGCAGGAAGGCCAGGCAGGTGTGCTTGGCTCTCCACTTCAGCTTGCTACAAACACATCTGCCGTGGTGAGGTCCAAGGGTTAATTGCCTCCTGCCTCACTCCTGGTAACCAATATTTCATTTACTGCTTAGAGGGGGAGCTGCCCAGAGAATCAATCCTGGACAAGCATCCAGGAGACAGGGGAGCTGGGGAGGCACAGGAGCTGTTTCCTGGAGGAGCTCTGAGCACCAGAGGAGGAGTAAAAGCACAGAGAAGGCGGCCAGTTGCTCAAAGCTATTCTGGGCTTCCCCTAAGTTCTGCTGAAACTGCCAACAGGACCCCCAAGGGCTATGAGAAAATTCCAGGGGTCCAGAGGCTGCACTAC
>RJWJ010048525.1:0-10569 GCA_004363605.1 Indri indri | reverse complement strand
TAGAACTGTTTATGCTTTTAAAAGTTATAGTATTATTCTTTTTCATCTGTAATTTATCCGTCTGTGGGTACAACTTTAAGCAACTTAATTATATGAAAATGTTTTTACAAAAGATAAATCAGGTGGTAATTCTTTGCTATATTACAAAATTCCTTAAAATAAAACATTTTTCAATTACACCTATAATTATCCACTTTGCAAACTCCAAATTAAAGAAAATTTTTCAAATGACAAGTTACTGTACAATGTGATTTATACCTATACTACATTATATTTTTTAAACTGCTTATATCAACTATCTGTGTCTGTTTTGAATCATGAAACAAAATGCAGAGGTTGATTCAAGCTTGTACAAAGAAACACAACTCTTACCAAGGCAGTATTCATGTATTTGATTATTTAGGAAAAAATATGTAGTTAACATAATTTATCTAAAGCAATATAATGATTTTTCTACCTTGTACAACATACATTAGGCAGAGTTACCAATTAAATATCTTTTTCATTTGAGTTAAGAATCAGAAGGATCCTAGTATTAGTGTGGCTCTAGAAAATAGAAACTTTATTTTCTTCACAATCTTCAGAAGAATCCTATTTTAAAAAATGAAGTAGAGGATTTTGAACTTATCCAGAGTGGGGGTATATATAATTTATTGACTGATGTGAACAGTGTGGAAAAAATTTAGACCTACCATTTTTAAACCAATTTAAGAGAATTTCAGTGGCAAAAGATCTTGCAGTGCTATATTTAGTTTGAGGTGACTGCCCCTTCAAATCCATCTTTCGCATTTTTCATCAAGAACATATCTAAACTGTGGATCTGACTGTGTCAATCTCCTGTGAAACTCTTCAACAGCCCTCTATGACTTTGCCTCCGTTTCTGTGTTCAGCTTTCTCTCTCATCATTCACATCCTCAATTAATGTGTCCCTCCTTCTGTTTCACCTTTTTCACTTTGCATAGTCACCACTCCAGTGATGGGTACATGCAGAGGCTCAGGATAGAGGGGAAAGGGATACTTTAAACTTAATCACTCCTTCTGAAGTAACCCTGCCTTGATGGACCACCACTTCCTCGCATACATCTCAGTTCCAAGTTCTTCCTCTGAGTATTCATAGCACTTTATGCAGATCTCGACGGTGACATTTATCACCTAACACATCTACATCTGTCTTGCTTTTTCTTCTTTCTCAACAGCAGGCTCCTTGAGCTAAGGGCTAAGTCTTCTGTTTTGTTACCCAGGTAGTAGGCTGGTGTCTGTCCCAGCAGTAGGCATTGAATGAGTGTAGAATGAAGAAATAACTATCTCAAATAAACAAAGGGGACTATTAAGTAATTTGTAGCATTGACTCACAATTTGGAAATAAATTACTTTCTCTTTGTTTCAGAGCCCACCACACAATATAAAATTTGATCTGTTGTTTTCCTCTTTGCTTCATTTCCTCTGGGTGAATGTCTATAGCTAGAGTTCCGTCAATACCACTGCCAATCTTAGCATTCATTTCAGGAGGAAATAATAATATGGGGTTATAGGGGGTAGTGGTGCAGAGCCTATGTTTTGGAGGCAGGCAGAGCTGGGTTCAAATTCTGGCTCCTGTATAAATCTGAAAGCCATTTAACCTTACATTTTCCTGTATATGTAATGCAGGTAAGCATACATACCTACAAGGATGTGACAGAATTTTAAATGAGATATTCTATGGAAAGCACTTAGCACGCTGCCTTGCTCAGAGTAAACGTCCAAGAGATTATAGCTGTTTTTAGAGTAGTATGCTAAAAGACTGTCAAATTGAGACAAGTCACCTGATTAATCTGTATTCTCCCAAACTCTCAAGGAAAATATTCCCCAAAAGAAGCCTATGCCTGATCATGCTGTGTAAACCTGTATCTTGCTCTTGCTCTATAATCCTATCTTCCTCTCCTCAATAAACCTCATTTTCATGCTTGCCTTAAAAAAAGAAAAACAACTTATGACTCTCTTAACGAAAAAGGGAAAAGAAAAATTACTGTATTTTCCAAAAAACTCAGAGAATATCTTTTTACTATCAATTGAGATAATATATACAATTCACTTTCAACGGTTTCATTTTATTTTATTTTGGGGTGGGGGAGTGTAGGGTTGAGAGGAAGAGGTAAAGTCTCAGATAATGTTCTAAAGTTTTAAAGGCAGAAATATTTATCTTCTAAATTCATAGTCTATTGGCAAGCTGTTCAGGAGAAAGGTTGTCAGAGCAGAATATTCGGGTTTAGAGCCCTCATCACTACGTTCTAGCAGATGACAACCACACGGCTCACCTGCTCTGGCAATATATAATCGATGGCATTTTGCAGCCTATGGATCCTTATGGCCTGCTTGAATAATACTGACAGAGTTGGGCATTCAGGCTTTGAACTAAAATGGAGATGCTCTGATCAATTATTTTGGGAAAGAGGATCTGCGGGGTATTTTTGTAACCTCCAGAAACCTACAGAAAGCGCTTACAGGCTTTGAGCCAAATAACAAGACTTACTAATATAGTAAAACTGAAAAGGAAAGAATTAGTGAAGATGAGAGATTATTTAAGATTATTTAAGAGCTTAACACAGCAGAGATGTTGTGAAGAAAACCCATACCATAAGACTGCGTGGAGTGGTGTGGGGGGTGGGGAAGGCACTATTCATTTATTGGCATGTTCTAACAATAAAATGAGGTTCTCATTCGGGTGGGTCTTTGGGATTGGATCAGGGAGAGACTTAATTAAAGATATAACACTAAATTTCAAGTCTCAGAGATAGGGATAACGTCCACAGTATATTAACTTATCTTTACTCACATCTCCTAGGGTAACAACCTATTCCCCTATACCACCACCGCCCCCCACTTAGGAAAATAAACAATCTGACGGAGGATCCTGGACCTGGCCAATTGCCTGTATTTAGGAATCTTCTGTGAGTCACTGGCACTCATGGTTAGGAAGGGAGGCTTTGGAGTTTTTCTAAAATGCTAGGTAATAAAGTAATAAAGAAGGCTTGATAAAATTTTCATATTTCTATATAATCTTAAAGTACACAGTACCTCCATTCTGCAAAATCAATCCTCTACAACCTAACAAGGGAGCTGAAGAGGTTTCGATACTATAGGTCTCCTTCTAAGCCAGGGCTGTATCAATAGTCAACAAAATCAGGGGGCATATATGATACACACACACACACACACACACACACACACACACACACTGGTTTAAATGAGGTTCAAAATTCATCTTAAAATGCAACAATATTAAGAGGTGTGGCCTCTGGTGAGTGATTAAGGCAGGAGGGCTCTGCCCTCATGTATGGGATTGACACCTTTATAAAGGGGTTCGAGGTTTAAGGCAGCACTGTCTTGCTCTTCTGTCTCTTCTGCCATGAGAGGACACCATGTCCGTCCCCTGCAGAGGATGCAGGAACAAGGCATCATCTTGTAAGTAGAGAACAGCCCTGACCACGCACCAATCCTGCTGGCACCTTGATCTTGGACTTCCCAGCCTCCAGAACCATGAGAAATAAATTTCTATTGTTTATAAATTACCACAAATAGCACCACAAATGGAGTAAGACAATCATATACATTATATATGCATATAGTATATATGCAGTATATACATGCATATATACATATAAATATGTACACACATGGGGAAATAACACAGATGTTAATTTTAGAAGAAATTGTGTTTGTCCATTGGGATTTATTCAAAGGCGCAGGACTATTTTATTGTTTTGTTGAATTAGGAAATGTGCTATGCAACTTCCAATTTGAAATTCTTACTTTGATGTTCTCACTGTGAGGAGATAGAGACGAACAGCAAAGCATGTGCATGGAACTTTCCTGTGCATGGAAATTTTCCTTCTAAATGATGATAAGATGATATCCCTTCTCTAGGAGAGAGATAAATGGTCCGTACAGCAGGTTTTGGTTTAAAATCCTTAACAAATGAGGGATAATATTGCACTGGTTAGCATGTCTTGCATTAAAAAAATTACTTTCCCAAGAAATCTCTTTGCTACAAATAAACTATTGAACCAATACTAATAATATCTCTACTCTTCCGACTTGGTTTTTTTAGAAATAAATCTATGAGAAAAAGTTTCTGTTTCTGAGGTAAAAGGCTTAGAGGCAGGGGACCAGAGAGAAGTAGACTTTGCTCAGAAAGACAGAGAAGTCTCCTAAATACCTACATCTGGTCAGACCTGGACACTGCAGTAGGTTTAATCTTATAGCTCTTTTTGGGTCCTCAGTAGGAGTGTAGCCCAGCTGAGCCCAGTTCAGGAGGAATCAATACCATATCCATTGACAATCACAAATATCCCAAAAGAAGAAATGCAGCAGTATTTCCGGAGTGTTCTACCCTAAGACCAAGGCTGAAAGAATTAGGGATAGTTAGGTTCAGTTGCTTCTTTTTTCCTCTCCAAATTATTTGTATAATAACCTTTTTATGTTTGTAAAGGGGTTTCTGTATTCAGCTTGGTCAACTTGGGTGGGTAGAGAAAATGTGGGTAAGTTACATTTAAAAACATACTCTAACAGTGGTCCCCAACCTTTTTGATACCAAGGACTGGTTTCATGGAAGACAGTTTTTCCACAGAACGGTGTATGTGGGGGGTCGCTGCCTGGCTCCACCTCAGATCATCAGGTGTTGGATTCTCATGGGGAGTGAGCAACCCGTATCCCTTGCATGTACAGTTTGCAATGGGGTTCATGCTCCTTTGAGGGTCTGATGCCGCAGCTAATGTGATGGGGGCAGGGTTCTGGCAGTGATGCCAGCCATGAGGAGCGGCTGTGGGTGCAGGTGGGGCTTCAGGAGGCCAGGCGGGCCTGGGGTTGGGGACTGCAGCTCTAACAGATTAAGATGAAGTTTCTTTAAAGTGACTCTTCTCAAAGGTTAAGATCATCAGCAAGGATTTGGAGGTGAAATCTTGTTTGTGAAAGCTAACCTGGCAGGAGCCTTTCCAGTAATGGGCATTTAAATCATGTGGGAAGGAGGAGGCTAGAGATTCCATCACCGGCTTTCAGTGATTTCGGCACAGTCCAGGTGTGTCTCTGGCCCAACCTGCATATTTGCATTTCTGTCCATCAATGGATCTTAATGCTGTATCTCCACAAATTAAAAACATTCAGTGTGATTTTTCGAAACCACTACTGCCAGAGCTTCACACTCAGTGATTCCGGTTCAAATGGTTGGGGTGGAGCTTCAAACTTTTAAATCTTTTAATTGCAGCAGCACTTCCTTAACTCTTAGCACGATGTCGTGCTCATGGTAGCTTCTCATTAAATGCCAACAAAATTGGTTATCAGTGTGCCATGAATCAAGTCATGCCCATTACCTTTTAAGTCTCTGCCATTCAGAATGTATGCTATTTGTGTCTCTGAGCATTTTAACAGAGCTTCAAGCCATTTACAACTGCTCCTATTGAGAATTTTGCAGTTTTTCACAGCTCAGTTTTATAGACTTCTCTGAGTCATGTTACATTCAGTAAACTTGCCTCAACAAGCTAAGAGAAAATGCCAAAAATTAGCACTCCTACTGTTCAGGAGAGTGTATTTTGTCTTCCTATAACTGCTTCAATTCCAGAACTTAGCAGGAAGATATTTAAATTTTTATTGTATTCCTATCTATCAGAAAAAAAGAAGAATTTACAAGTTTGACACTAAACAACCACAGATGGAAAATGTGAAGTAAGATCACACATTTTACACAGAAGTCTAATGTAGCTATCAATACATGCAGACTGACACTTAGGACAAAATCCATCCAACTTTCCCTATGACTTTGGGGAGAATGTAACATACTCATTAAAGAATGTCCCACAGAATTTTCAAATGTCAAAATACAATATAATCATATTGAGAAAATCCTTCAAATTTAATAATGGAAATTTTGTAATACTGCTGAAAGAGAAAATTGCCACTTTGTAATTATGCTTCTTTCTCCACAGGTATCACTCATTACAAAAACTAGCATAACATCGTGATAATGAGATTCCTAAACAAGAAAGCATTAAAAACATATTTATATATGTCAGATGACCCACATTATAAACAAAAAATAGTTTGTTCTCTATTTTCATAATTTCAGTTTATATATAAACCTATTTATATACATTTTGGTACAAATTTATGTACAGATATATCTATACACACACACACAGAATAAAACAAACACAGAAAAGGCTTCTGATTTAAATTTTATGTATCGATAAAAATATATTTTAGAAACTTCCTCAATAACACCCAGCAACAGCCCCACTCAGGTTTGCCTGGTTTGTTATGGGAAGTCTAAGTCTAGCTTCCTGGCCATTTGCTGATAGGTGAACTCGCCACACACCATAATCTGTCTGAACTTCCTTCCTCCTTCCTTCCCTTCCTCCTAAATTCTCCTGCTATACACTCTACACTTACTGTTTTATAAAAAGAGAACTTTCCTTAGAAAGTTCCTCTTAGAATTCTGTCTTTACTTCCTAGCCTTAAGAATTACCTGGGAATCTTTTAAAAATTCTTTTTTCAATGTCCAGGGCACAGCCAAGACCAATTAAATCACAATTTCTAGGGGTGAAACATAGACATAAGTAGTATTTGAAACTCCCCAGGTGATTCTAATGTGGAATTTTGAGAACCAGTGGTTTATTGGTTGTCTGTTGTATTAGCTATTTACTAGTACTTTTGAAATCCTTCCTTCTTTTTGACAGGTGTCTGACAAAACTCCAAACCTTGATCAACCCTGACCTTTGTAGGAAAAATGATGTATAACCAAGAGACTGATTCAGTTTGATGTTTCAATTACTAATACCAAATAAGCATGCAATATTACCTAGACATCCTACTGTAGTTCTCTAGTATTTTTACTCCTGGAGATGTCTGCTTCATACTTTCTCCTCTTTTCTCAAACATCTGTAATTCCTTCCTCCTTTCACTCTCCATGATGACCTTAGAATATAAAAGCTATCAAACATGAACTTTCATCTTCACAAAACTCTATTTACAACTAACATACACCTGTATCTATTTTCTTTTTTTTTTTTTTAGAGAGGAGTATCTCTTTGTGTAAATATTAATCCTTCTGCTTGTGCTCTGGAGCTAGAGTTCTCCATCAGGCGGCCCCTTTCTCTTCTTTATTGATCTTGCTCTTACCATGGAACAACCCACTTTGAAGAGGCCCTGTCTGAACACAAACATGTTCTTATATTTCACAGGAAAACAAACCTCACTTGATCCCCATCCCATCCCAATTGCCATCTTATTTATCTGCTCCTTTTATTAGATAAATATCTCAAAAGAGCTGTTTCCAAGAGTGTTACCTGACTTCCACTTCACTCTTAAACCTGCTCCAGTCTGCCCGCCATGCACATCCTTCCCTCAACATCACTCTTATCTGATTCACCACTGCAACTTATTTGTCTTCATTTTATTCAACTGCTTAGCATCATTCTAAATGGATGGCCATTTCCTCCTCTTTGAAATACTACTCACGATGCTATGGTCTTGAGGTTTTTCTTTTTCCCCATCATTCCTTCTCAGTCTCCTTTGCTTGCTTCTCTCTTTTAGACACTAGTGTTCCTTTTGGCCTTGCTCTGGGCCTTGTTTTCTTCCAGGGTCAGGGTTCTCAATTCTATTAATAGCAGCCGACTTCATTGGTATCATGGCTCTCACAACATTCATACGTTGAAGTCTTCCACATTTTATTTCTCTAGCCTTGATATCTTCTCTGAGTGTCAACTGTTTGTCACTTTGTTTGAGTATTTAAAAGAAACTTGAAGATAATATGTCTAAAACTAGATTTCACACTTTCATTCCTAACCTGACTCCCTAACATTATTTTTCTCATGTTACTAAGCTATATTACCATCTACTGGTTTGCTTAAGCCAAAAATATTAAGTCATTCTTTGATTCTTCTCATTTTCTCATGTCTAAACTACCATAGCAAGACTTGTCAATTAATTCTTCCTCCAAAATTACATCTTGAATCTTGTTGCCTTCCTCTATCTCCACGCTATCATTGTCACTCTTCTTGATTACTTCAACAACCTCTCAAGTGGTATTGCTGCATTCACTCTTGCCCCATTCAATCCTCAAAAAACAATAGAAGTTATCTTCCTCAAACAGACTGGACTCTCTCTAAAAGCCACCAGAACTTGTAATGTGATGGTCACCCCTTTACCACAGCCTGTAACGTCCATTATGATCTAACTCCTGCCTACCTTTCCAACCAAATATCTCCGCCCCCTATTTCTGGAGGACAAAGTTACAATTATACCAATCTCCTTTCATTTCCCTAAATGCCCCAAGATTTTTCCCACCTGAAGTCCTTTGAACATTCTGTCATCTCTTTAGGTAGAGTTCTTTTCTACACTCTTTACAAAGCATTACTCACATCTTTAAAGACCTATCTTATAACCATCTTACTAGTCCATATTTTAACATTTTTGTTTTGTGTCACTTATTGTTTGCAGCTATTTTTTTCTTTTTACATATTTGTCATTTTAAGTTTGCTGCCCCTAACAGAAATTAAGCTACCTGAGGACAGAGACTACATCTACCCTGCCCACTGTTGTACCTCAAGCATGGAGTACAACATCTGACAAAATTCCTGGCACAGAATGTGTACTTATAATAATAACTATATGAATTAATGAATGAGTGAATTAAAGTAAAGATTCCCAAAGTTCCCAAATGGTTTAAGAACTTTCTTAAAAGGTTGACTTGAGGGGAAAAAAAAGACTTTAATAGCATTGTGCATGTGTATGTGGGGAATGTAGGCAGATGAATGTGTGTATATGTATATATGGAGAGACATATGTGTAAATATATGTGCATACATAAATGGAGAGATATTATATTCACACACAGATTGGTAGCTATCTAGGAGGAGTTATAAAATATTTAAAAACCATAAACATTCTAGCTATTTTCCTCCAAAAAATATATTTGTAAATTTTAAAGTATTCAATAAAGATCTTAAAAGAAATACCAAAGCAATTGCATGTGAATGATATTAGAAAAGAGATATACTTAAAAGAGTTACCTCATTCACTAGTCGCATATCAGTTTTATGGAATACGCTTAATTATAGTAGGAAAAATTTTAAATTTTTCTAAAATTTCCAAATTTTATTTGAAAAAAAATTTTTTGATGTTTTGAGTATAATTATTATGGACTTAGTACTAGTAAGGGTAAACAATGGGGGAATATTTTTTAAAAACTAATTTAGATATAAGACATTGGGAATTAAATTTTACATTGGTTTCAAAACTAAGATAGAAAAGATTATAGGACATGTAAACTGGGAAATACGCCATTTTAAAAATATTTCAATTATAACAGTAACGGATAGCAATATGTAAAGGCCAACTAGTATCTTTTTAGCTTGTTATTCTGCCATTCCCATGATATGGTATTCCAGCCAATGGTTAGGAGGAGATGGAACAAGGAGGCAGACGTGCTCATGGCCCTGCCATTTAAGAGCATGACCTGTGAGTTGCACACACATCACTACCATTAACATTCCACTGGCCATAACTGTTGGTCACATAGCTTCATTAGGCTTCAAGAGAACCTGGGCAATGTACTCATTCTGGCCACCTGTATGCCAAGTTAAAATCTGGAGGAAAAGTGTTCATGGAAAAAACTAGCAGTTATGGTCACAGCTATAAGAGAGCACGCAGAATATCTGTCATTCAAATATAGCACATTAATAAACACTTAACTGAAAAACTGCTTCAAAACTCAGTTCTTATAAAGAAAATAATTGCCATTTTTCTTTGCTTACTAATTTTTATAAAGCCAAAACCAATATTAATTTTCAGACTAAAATATATGAGTAACTAGGTTTTCCCATATAGTGCTCAATTCTAATTAACCAATAAAGTTTTAAATTAGAAAGAAATCTTAAAAATATATAATTGACTCTTATTTTAAAAAATGACTTTATTCAGCTTGTTAAAAGTATCCTGATTGCCAGTGCCATCAGAACTCAGAACTGGTCTACAAACTCTTAGGGTGTGACTGTTGTGCTAAAATCGCATGTTGTTCCTCTGACAGTTATGAGTAAGACATTATGAATCTCTAACTATGCAAGATATTCCCAAATCGGAAAAGGGAGAAGATGAAAAAGACTCTGATGGGGTTCATACAAAGTAAAGTTGCATAATGTGGCTAGATGTGTTTTCAAAAAGTACATGTATAATATCATTTATAATCTAACTCCCACCTGCTTTTTACCTCCTATGTATAAGGAAATGAAAAGGAGATTGCTGTAACCATAACTTAGTATTTAAGAAATAAGGGGCAGAGATACTGGGTTGGAAAGGTAGGAAGCAGTTAGATCATAAAGGATGTTCTAGGCCTGGGTAATGGGGTGGCAATTGCATTGTAAGTTCAATAATCATGTCTGTACAGTTTGTCTTTAAAAGTCTGAAGTTTGAATTGGAACAACACTTGTTCTTAATTCTCTGAATTCAGTTAGAATAAAAGAAAGTATGGGTTTCTGAAGAGTCTATAAAAACCATAAAGAAAAGTCTGTTTGCAAATGTGTACATACATGTGGAAAATGA
>RJWJ010048524.1:0-10568 GCA_004363605.1 Indri indri | reverse complement strand
ATTTGGGAGTACTGAGAGCCTCAAGTTGGAAGCAAAATGCAAGGAAATAATATATAAGATTTGTGGAATAGAGGTGAATGAGGAAAGAGAACCAGAGGAAAGAAAGAATGGGTAAGCAAACCAGGACAGGAAAACTGGGTTGACAACCAAAGAGAAATCAGGATTTAGGTGGAATTATAACATAAGAATGGGAAAGAGGAACCAATATTTACGGAGCACCTCCTCCAGGCCAATTGCCTTACATACGTTATTGGTCCTCCCAGATCAACTTTAAGGAAGGGAAGTTGCTATAGTATTGCCCATATCGCAGATAAGGAAAGGAATCCGAGGCTCAAGTAAGTTAAGTGACATGCCCAAAGTAACCCAACTATTAAATGACAGCCAACATTGGAACCCGAAGCTGTCTGCAAAGTCCATACTCCACCGATTGCTATTTTAAAAGTGTTTTAATCGGAGATTAAGGAGGAAAAAAATGGGGTTGTCCAAGGATCAGGAAAGGGTAACTACAACAATTCAAGGAGGAACTAAGAGACACAGGAACAGGAGTATGTGGGGAACCAAAAAAGAGGGACATATGTGCGGAGGGAAATCGGCCGCCACCAGGGACGCCGGCTCTTCGGAGGGCCAGGTCCCCGCCACCCGGGGACCCGCTCGGCTGCCAGCCTGCTGGGAACGCGCCTGCAGCGTGCCTGAACCGCGACACCACCTCGAGCCGCCCCCACGGGCCTCCTACCTCCCTGCAGCGCGAGCGGTGAGATGCGCAACCCAGCCCTCCCCGCCCGTCAAGGGCACTCTTGTCGTCACTTCCTCAGGGAGGGCCTTTCAACGTCACTTCCGCGGACAGACAACCGGGAATGCGTCTCTACCCAGCTTGAGGGGCTGCTCGGATTTTCCACCAATGGGTTGGCAGGAAAAGGCACAGCTTAAGAGGTGGAGCCTCAGCTAGGTCCCGGAAGAGATGGGCAAGCCCTCGGGGCAGGGACCGGAAGAGGAGGGCGGCCCCTAGAGGAGGGGCCGGAAGAGGAGGTGGAAGGAGGCGGGGGCAGCAAGGGAGGGTACACAGGGAGAAAAGGGCGGGAACGTGGTTCGGGACTTTGTAAGCTCCTGTTGCTTTGTAACTCAGCGGTCACTGCTCACCTCTTTACCTCTTCTCCCAACGACTCCTAGAGGTGCTGGAAGGTTCTTTTTCTCCATTTAAGAAATGAGGATGCTAAGCTCCTCAAAGGCAAAGTGCCCTTTAAAGGCAAACACCTACCTGGGAGGTAAGAGGCCAGTTTGTGGCCCTTGTCTGTGTCGACCTAAAGAGAAAAAAACAGAGGCCAACTTAATATAAGTAGAGAGTTTATTTGGGCCAAGTTTGAGGACGGCTACTTGGGAGCATAGATTGAAGTTTCCCTATGTATGTTCTTTGATTTGCAGTGGTTACAAGTGGGTTTTTAAAGGAAGAGGCAATTCCTAAATTGTTTACCAATAATTCACATTAAAATAACATAAGCTATTGATTGGTTATATATGTTCTTTGTTATTTATTTATATTTTTATTTTTTTGAGACGGGGTCTCGCTATCTTGCCCAGGCAGGAGTGCAGTGGCTATTCACAGGCGCGATCCCACTACTGATCAGCACGGGAGTTTTGACCTGCTCTGTTTCCGACCTGGGCCGGTTCACCCCTCCTTAGGCAACCTGGTGGTTCCCCCGCTCCCGGGAGGTCACCATATTGATGCCGAACTTAGTGCGGACACCCGATCAGCATAGTGCACTACAGCCCAGAACTCCTGGGCTCAAGTGATCCTCCCGTCTCAGCCTCCCGAGTAGCTGGGATTACAGGCACGCACCACCGCGTCCGGCTATACATGTTCTTTGTGTCAGAAATTCCAGGAACCTGAGGATAATGGGTGAGGCAGCTAGTCAGGAACAAAATGACTTTAAACAGTTGCCCCTGGGTATGTGTACAGGGGCTGCAGTCCCATACTTGGCTCTCTGGGCCTGGTAAGTTTTGCTTACAGTGCTCAGACTCCTCTGAGCTATTTTTCTTTTTTTCTTTCTTTCATTCATTCATTCATTTATTTATAGAGGCAGTGGATAGATCAGACCTCACTGCAACCTCTAATTCCTGGGCTCAAGTGATCCTTCTGCTTGAGCCTCCCAAGTCCCAAGTAGCTGGGACTACAAGCATACACGACCACACCCAGCTAATTTTCAAAATTTTTCATAAAGGTAGGATCTCCCTGTGTTGCCCAAGCTGGTCTCAAACTCCTGGCCCCAAGTGATCCTCCTGCTTCAGCCTCTCAAAGTGCTGAGATGACAGGCGTGAGCTACCACACCGGCTATTTTTCTTTTCTTGTCAGAGTATGACCTCCTGGTTTCCAGCCAATCACTGTGCCTCTGGGGCCTGCAGTTTCCCATTATGTGACAAGAAGGGCTGGGCTCCTAGTGCCCCAGGCCCTTCAAGCTTGCCTCTTAGGAGCTGTTAAGGAACTGGGCCCCAGGTAAGTGTGGTGACCTGTGAACCTGCTTGGACCTGGGGCCTTCGGCAAGGGCAGCAGAGTTGCAGTCAGCCTGTCACTTGAACAGTCAGTGAAGTTAAAGTCAGTGTTGCCCTGACTGTCCAAGGTCTAGAAGCAGGTAAATTGGCAGAACCCCATCTCACACATCCATTTCAGCCTACACTCTAGCCAGTGGGAATCACTTATTTCTAGAATTTGCAGAAATGAGTCTCATCCCTGCATGTGCATTTGCTGCTCCCTATGAATGGAAAGTTTTCCCCTCTATTTCCTATGGGAGGAAATGCTAGTAGATACCAGATTAGGCTTCATCTCTGACAACCCCTCCTCTGCGCTTCCACAGCCTCTGTGAATCTGTCAATCACCACACTTTGCCGGCGCGGTGGCTCATGCCTGTCATCCAAGCACTCTGGGAGGCCAAGGCGGGAGGATCCCTGGAGCTCAGTGTTTGAGACCAGCCTGAGCAAGAGCAAGACCCCCATCTCTACCAAAAAGAAAGAAAAAAGCCCAGCCAGGTGTTGCAGCACGAGCCTGTAGTCCTGCCTGTAGTCCCAGCTACCCGGGAGGCTGAGGCAGAAGGCTTGCTTAGAGGAGTTGGAGGTTGCAGTGAGCTACAATAACGCCACTGCACTCTACCCAGGGCGACAGAGTGAGACTCTGTCTCAACAAAGACAAAGAAGGCAACTGTAACACCCCTCCTCACAGCACCCCCCTTAAAAAAATAAAATGAAAAAAAAATCACCACACTCAATACTCTGTACTGTTTTTCTTTCTTCTCTTTTTTTCTTCTCTTCTCCTTCCCTCCTTCCCCTCCTCTTCCCTCCCCTCTGCCCAGGCTGGTCTTGAACTCCTGGTTTCAAGTTGTCCTCCCTCTCAGCCACTGTGCCTGGCTTTATTCTCTGTTTCTTTATTCCTCCTCACTCTTCACTATACTGTCAACCCCTGAGGGTCCATCTGCCTCTCTATTGCTTAACCTCAGGGCTTGACACATCATAGAAGATGCTCGTGATTATTTGTTCCCTGAACAGAAAGCAGCAACCCAGATGGAACCTTCTGACTCCAAATCCCATTTTCCCCATCACGTTACATGGCCCCATTGTGCCCTTCCAGAATCATTGCCATGTCTTTTTCCAGCTCATCTTGGCCACACCATGCTGTCATTTGTCCTCTGTCCAGTTGGCAGGTCCACAACACTGTGCAGGACTCTTCCTTTGGGGATGGAATGAGGAAATCCTTGGAACAGGTCCACTTGTCCTGGCCACCAGTCGCCATGTCAGCCTTCCCCTTAATAGTCCTTTGTCCGTCACAGGCAGAGACTAGGTAAGGGCGTAGGTAGGCATGGCCTCTCCACCCTGCCTGGCTGCTTGTTTAGCCCTCGCTCCATCTAGGACTAGAGCTCTCAGTGGAACCCCAGTCACCCTGGCTCCTCCAGAGCCTCTGTCAGTGCAGCTGTTCCTGATAATGCCAGATGCCATCTGGCAGGGGCGCTCCCACCCTGCCCATTTTCATATCTGCTTTTCTGTGTCTCCAGCACTTTCTCTTCCGCAGCCACCTATCAATTCTATTCAGCATCTCCACAGTATTTTCTACAGAGCCAGTTTCCCTGCCTAATCCACATTCTGAATCCCAACGGAGGACCAGTCCTGATTATCCTTATTCCACAGTCGCTTCACTTCTTTTGACCTCAGGCTTCCATCTGAGAAATGGCAAGAATAATGCCTTCTTCCACAAAGGGACGGAAAGGTTGCAGTAGGGACGGTCCATGTTGTCGGTGCCCGATGACTCCCACAGGGAGAGAGACTGTGACACTGAGAGAAGGCTGAGCTCCTAGCAGGCTGCAAAGGGGCGCCTCATCCATTTGGTGACTCCTCTGTCCAGCCGGAGCTGACCTGGCCTGGCTCAGTCACAAGGCAGGCTCAGGGCACAGGTGTGAGGCAAAGGGAAGGAAGCCAGGCCTGGCAGCTTGGGCTTAGGGAAAGGCTTCCACTACCTCTCACCAATATTTATTGCGGTGTTTTTCAGACTGCAGGATGTGGCCATCAGTAGGTTTGCGAAATCAGTTTAGTGGGTTGTGATCGGCTTTTTAAAAAACAAACAGAAGAGAATTGAAAATACTGGAGCATGCTGTATATTATGAGCCTTGCTTTGTAAAACATCTGTTGCTGTTATGTCTCTGTCTGTGTGTCCTAGGTTGTGACATAAAGTGTTTTTCTTACTGTGGGTCACAGCCAAAGAGTCTGAAAGCTCCTGATATATTGAAGAGTTACCAAACACCTGGCACCATTCTAAGCACCATATGTGTATTAACTCATTAAATCCTACAACCCCATGAGGCTGGTGCTCTGAGAGCGTCCATCTTGCAGATGGGGAAACTGAGGCACATAGAGGTTAATAGCTTCACCCAGGTAGTAGGAGGTAGGATCTTAAATAGGCTATCCTGCCCCTAGCAAGGATTTGTCTTGGCTATGGGCTGCTGCCTCCTCTCCCAGCCCCCAGGGACCAGCCTGCCAGGCAGTGCGGGCTGTCGGAGGGCAGGGCTGAAACCTGGGAGAGTGCTGCTGGTTGGCAGGGTGGCAGCGGCGCTTCTCAGCAGTGGCTGCAAGCAGAGGCACCCACACGGTGGCAGTGTGGTCCTCGCAGCCTCCTCTGCGGCAGGCGGGGAAGCTGGGCGCAGCCCCCTCGGGTCTGTAGGGCTGGATCCTGGGGCACAGGGCTGCAGGACAGTGACTGTGTGTCCCAGGATATCACGGCTGGAGGGAGGCACCTTGAGAAAAAAAGAGAGGGGTGGGAGGCCACCGCCTAAACAGCTAGAGTTTTTGTCCAAGAGGTGGTGCTCCTAGTGTCTTTGTTTTCAGTTTCTGTTTTGATGATACTTTTATGATTTTTTTTTTACCCTATTGTAGAACAATTAGAACTGCAACTTATGTTTCGCAATTCAAGAAGCTGGTTTCATGTTCTGTTGTGACTCAAGTTCTCTTGTGTTTCCAGCAATTACACAAATGTCCCCTTGAGTATCATGGCTGTGATGTAGGTGGGCATGCTGCCCTCTGGCCCACCTTAGTGGCCCTCGACAGACACATTCAGGCTGGGGCACCGGGCTAATCCGATGTTGGGGTGAGGCTCCTCACGTGTTCCTGCCCCGTCAGGACGGGTGGCTCAGATTCTGCTGGTCTGGGCAAAGCCTGCAGCTGCCAGGGGCTGGGGAGGAGGAAGGGACCCTTCCTCTTTGCCAAGTCTTGCCTCCCTTACCCTTTAATAGTGCTCTCAAATAGGAAGCAGCTGTGGGGCAGAGAAATGAGCCCTGGGCCCAGAACTGGAACTACTTCCTCACCAGGCTCTGCTCCTAACCCACTGGGCAAGTTGATAAGACTTTTCTGGCATGTTGTCTCTTTGCCACTTTAACAATGTTGACTGTACAGAAGGTTAGGAACCTTCATAATAGTGAAATATCCCTAGGTGCGGCGGTTCACATCTGTAATCCCAGCACTTTGGGAGGCTGAGGCAAGAGGATTGCTTGAGGCCAGGAGTTGGAAACCAGCAACATAGTAAGACCCCGTTTCTACAAAAAATAAAACAAACAAAATTAGCTGGATGTGGTGGTGCATGCTTGTGGTCCTAGATACTCTGGAGCCTAAGGCAGGATTGCTTGAGCCAGGAGTTCAAGGCTGTAGTGAGCTATGATTGTGCCACTGCACTCCAGCCTGGGTGAGAGTGAGACTCTGTCTCTAAAAAACAAAACAAAACAAAAAAAATACTGGCCTGCACCTGCACATCTGTGGTCCTTACCATATGCCTCACACTGTTCTCGTACTTTACATATTTTAACTCATATTATCCTCACAGTAAGTAAAGTGCTATTATAAGTCCCATTTTACAGATGAAAGAAACTGGGAGCCTGAGAGGGTAAATAACTTACCCTAGGTCAGGGGTCCCCAATCTATGGTGAATTGTATAATTATTATATACTACAATGTATTTAATAATAATAGAAATAAAGTACACAATAAATGCAATGTGCTTGAATCATCCTGAAACCATTCCTCCCGCCATTTAGTCTGTGGAAAAATTATCTTCCATGAAAATGGTCCCTGGTGCCAAAAAGGTTGGGGACCACTGCCCTAGGTCATGAATTAAGCAAGTGACAGGGATGGGACTCAAATCCACGCAAGCTGATGCTAGAAAGTGTGTGCTTAGCAACTCTGTTCTAATGTGTCTTTAATATTATCTGTATGTAAGAGTTACTATGTACAAACTCTTAAAGGTACTTTAATGTACATGTTAGGTTTATTACAGGCTTATTCTCCTGTGTCACTCAGGACCCTTTCATATAAGTGTCAGGAACCAGCTCAAACCAGCTCATGAAAAGGAACCTAGCTCATACAGCTGGCATGTTCAGGGGTGCAGCTAGCTTAGGCAAGATGGGATCCAGGGGCTCGAATGATGTTGCAGGGCTCTGTGGGGCTTTCCATCATTTATTTTGTTTTTATTCAGCATATCGATATCCTTCTTTCAGCATGTTGATATCCTTCTATCCATCCTTTCAGCATGTTGATATCACAAGAAGATAAGCTTTAAGTTTACAGCCTAGAAAAAGAAAAGTCTGTCTCCCTCTCGATGTCCATACACCAAGTCTCAGGCAAGACTCTGGCCCTGCTTGGGTCACATGTCCAACTCTGGATCAATCACCAATTGGCCAGCCTGCATGACGTGTCTGTCCCTGCGGTGGGTGGAAGTTGAATGCGTCCTCCAAAGGAAGCTTGCTGATCACAAAATGTGGATGTAATAAGGGCTCTTGTATTCAACTCCAGTGATCTTTCCATTTGCCACATAACTTCCTGATCAATCTGTATCTGGCAAAGTAGGAAGTCTTTGATGCTGGAGGAGGGTCCTTTGATCTATAAAAGTTGTGCTGGGCCACTATAGTTTTGCTGAGGTGAAAATCCCTTTTAGGTGCAGTGTTTGATCTAGGAGATGTACTCGTTCCTCTTGCTGACTCTGTGTGTGTGTGTGACAGCTAGCAGGCCACTTGTGGCTTTACTGAGAGAAAGACAAATCAGACTGAGTTTCCACCAGTTGATGTCAGGCAACTGCATAACGTGCAGCGAGTCTCCAGGTGCTTTCTTCCTTTAACTTGCTTGTACTTCTCCTCCTTCTACTTTTCTTTTTAACTGACCCCTTAGTGTAAGTACACTAAGGGACACAATACCATAGCCACAGTTTACTTAGAGTTCCTTAACAGGCGTGTTCCCTAATTGTCTGTGTAACATGCTTCATTGTCAACAATTGCTAATACAGATATCTGTTCTTACAAGTTTGCCTTCACTGTAGCCACCTTTATATTTTGTCCCATGGTGCCTGTCTTTGTTATCTATTGCTGTGTAACCAAGCACCCCAAAACTTAGTGGCTTAGAATGACAGCAGTCATGTATTTTGCTCGCAAACCCAAAATTCAGGTAGCATTCAGCAGTGACAGCTCACTTCTGTCCCACATGGTGTCAACAGGGGAGGGGCGTCAAGTGGGGCTGGAAGATCCACTTCCGAGATGGTGCACATGCTCAGCAGCAAGCTGGTGCTGGCTGTCAGCCTGCAGCGTGGCCACGTGCCCCCATTCCCTTCTCCGTGGGCTTCTCCATGGGGCTGCCTCACGGTATGGTGGTTGGGTTCCAAGAGAGGTAGTGGTGCTGCCAGCCTCTTAGGGCCTGTGCCCAGAAACTGGCCCTGGCATCACTGCTGCCATATTCTTTTGGTCAAGGCGGTCCCAGCGCCCTCCCTGATCCAAGCAGAGGGGACACAGACCCCACATCTTGATAGCTGTCATAGAATTTTTGGCCGTCTTTGATCTACCACAGTGCATCATAGAGGCTTCTGGGTACCTCTTCTTTTCTTGATAGGCAGACTTATTTAAAACTTAAACCTGGCTGGTGTTAAGGGGATCTTCTCATACATTTTTATAATTGATTTATTTCTAAACTCCAATGACAGGTTATAATACACTGAACATCTTGAGATATTTCATTGTCATTTTTTTTTCCTGTTCTTAGGGCTTTTCTGCATCTAATTACTTTCTAATGATTTGAAATAACTTGAGAGACTGGTCTGAGATGGTAACACCTCCAAGAATGAAAAATCAGGTGACAAGACTTTTGAAAGATTTTGCAGTGAGCACTTAGCTCGGGGCTTTCTCCAGAACAGCGGGTAAATCAGTCTTATTTATAGAAAATCAAAAAAGGAGCGAGACAGGGTAGCCTGTTGTTCCTTTCTTTCCTGCTTAAATACATCTGTTGCATGCTACTTTTTATTTCAGGGTTAATAGATTGGTCACGTGATGTACTTGGATTAAATACTTGGGCTGAAGCATCTCATATATTTGCCCATTGACTTCACTTTGTAGCAGATTTACATTCTGTCAGGGATGCCAGATTGAATTAAATGCTTTTTCAAAGCTTGCAGTCTGACAAAAATCTTTACCCCGTCAGCATATTCTCCATATTTTAAAAATAAGCATCTGCAGTGAAATGATGCAGCCTAAGGCTTATTTTCTAGGAAAGAATCCATTTGGCTTTCGGGGCTGATGTTGTAATTGGCCAGAGAACTGAGGACCCTGAGGCTGACGCCTGCTGAGGGCCAGTACCTCAGACTGCAGGGCACCCTCTTCCCATCTCCGGTCATCCGGCCCTGCCCGGATCAGGATATCTGGTTTGATGGAATGGTTGCTTTTTTTTTTTTTTTTCTTGAGAGACAGGGTCTTGCTCTATTTCCCTGGCTAGAGTGCAGTGGTGCCATCCTAGCTCACTGCAACCTCGAACTCCTGAGCTCAAGTATCCCCCTGCCTCAGCCTCCTGAGTATCTGGGACTACAGGTGTGCACCACCATGACCAGCTAATTTTTGTATTTTTTGTAGAGATGGGCATCTTACCATGTTGCCCAGGCTGGTCTAAAACTGCTGGCCTCAAGCAGTCCTCCTGCCTCAGCTTCCCACAGTGCTGGGATTACAGGTGTGAGCCACCACGCTCAGCCAGATTAATTCTCTTTTTGAGGGCACCTTTTGTGTAATTAGCATTTCAACACCTTCTTTGCCTTCCTGTGGGAACCACACACTTTCCTAGGTTTGAGAATTGTTTGGTCTCTTAGTTAGTTTCTTGTCACCCCGTGTCCACACGAAGGAAACCCATGGGGAGGGTGACGAGGAGATGGCCTGCCTTAAGGACTGGTTTACCCCATGGGGGGGAGGCTCAAATGAGGTGGGTTTTCCCAGACCCACACCACGGTCTTGCTGTGCAGTTGTTCTCAGCCTCAAGTTTCTCATCTGTAACATGGGGACAGTAGTTATCTCACACAGCTGTGGTGAGAATCAAATCAGTGTAGCTAAATTATTTAGTGCATGTATTAGTTATCTATTCCTGTGTAACACATACCGCCCCCCCCCCAATTTAACAGCTTAGAACAACTAACATTTAATTATCTCCAAGTTTCTGTGGGTCAGGAACCTGAGAGTGGGTGAGCTGGGTGGTTCTCGCTCAGGTCTCTCGAGGCTGTGTTCAAGGCGTTGGCTGGGGCAGTCACCTGGAGTCTGACGGGGGTAGGGTCCACTTCCAAGGTCACTCACAAGGCTCTTGGCAAGTCTTTCCTGATCCATTCAAGGCTTGTGCATGTGAGTGTTGGCAGGCTTCAGTTCCCTGCCACATGGACCTTTCGATAGGTGACCTCTCCCAGAGTGAGTGACGAGAGAGAGAGAGAGAGAGAGAGAGAGAGAAGAGAAGAGAAGAGAAGAGAAGAGAAGAGAAGAGAAGAGAAGAGAAGAGAAGAGAAGAGAGAGGGAGGGAGAGGTCTCTGTGTGGATGAATGCCACAGTCTTTTTATAACCTAATCTTGGAAATGACATTCTAGCACTTCTGCTATTTTTATTTGCTAGAATTGAATCACCAAGTCCAGCCTACACTCAACAGGAGCAGGGGATTAGACTCCTCCTCTCTGGGGGAGAAGGATCAAAGAAGTTGTAGACTTATCTATAAAACACCCACAGCACAGCTCTGGGCATGTATTAACAGTAGGTTCTCAATAAATG
>RJWJ010048523.1:0-10570 GCA_004363605.1 Indri indri | reverse complement strand
ATTCATTCACAAAATTTAATGTGGCAGATATTGTTAGGTGCAAACAATAAAAATATCTGATTCTGAGAGGCTGGTATAGAGGCAGAGGAATAAGTCTATGACATAAGTCATTCATTCATTTGGTTCATTCACTTATTTAAAGACTTTTCAAAGAGACTTGTTTAGGTGAAAAAAAAGTATAAATTGTTGCTAGTTTACGAAATACCCTCAAATCTCCTTCCGGACTGAACTTAACAGAAGACATTTCAGGAAAAAAAAAAGATTAGTTGACTTTGTCATGGTGCACTAAAAGTTCATGGTAGAAGTTCTGATAATCTTTAACTTTTTCATAATTAATGTAAAACAGGACTATTTTCTAGATGAAATGAGGTTCTGTAAGTTTGTAGAATGCAGATATTAATAAAACTTGAAATAAGCATATCATGTGTGATTGCTATGATTCTATTTAAAAAATTGTGTTTTGCTAGGCAACTTTAGGGGGAAAAAAAGATCCTTTATCAATTTTTAGATAAAGTAGCTTCTCTGCAGGTGTCCAGCAATGCGACCATTCCCTTCAGGATGAGGCTGAGTGTGACTGCCAGTGGAAAGTGAGTGAAGTGTTGCAGGCCTCTTCCAGCCCAAAGTGGTTGGGAAGTGAGCGAGCCGTCTCTAGCCTTCCAACCACCATTTGCTAAATGGAGGCCTGGGTGCGGGGGCTGGAGCAGTTGCATGCTGGGTAAATCCTAGACCTTGAATTTCCACGTTCAGGAAAGCCCCGCACCACCCAGGATCCATCACCTCACACAGTTCGGTGAGTTCGCATCTTTGTCTTTTGTCAGATCACCTCCACTGCCATCCCTTTACAAAGTCCTGTGTGTTGTTAAAGCAGAGAATCCCCTTCCCAGTCTAGTTGTTGGTTAGAGTTTGCCAAAGGGAGAGTATGCACACGATTTGGAAGATGGTAGAAGAAGAGAAGACATTATCCTCAGAGGCTGCTGCAGGCAGATAAATGGGATAAATATTTACAACATATATGCCAAATGAAGGGTGGGTACTGTATCCATTTTTTCCTTCCATCTATTAGAATTCAGAGGAAAGAATGTGCAATTTCAGATGTCAGCTATGCAACTTCAGGATCCAACAGAACCCCAAATGTGAGAAGACTTGGTTGATTTGGATAAGAGTAAAAGAAGGTAGCAAGTACCTTGGCCAACCTGGTCAGACTGAACAGAGTTGAGGGTTCCCAGAAATAAACAGTGCTTATATATAAAGAATTTTTGCAGGTGGGGGAAATCTACTTAGTGGTAGGAGAAGGAGAATCAGAATCTGTTTGTTTAGAGACTGTATAAACCACTGAAGGACAGCTGGAGACCTCTGCCCACTGGCCAGTGTCTCCTGGTCATAAATGCTTCTTTGGAACTTTGTTCTGGACTACAGAGCACTTGCCAAGCAGGTGGACTGGTGGGCGTGTTCCCTCTGCCATCTTCAGACCTCTGCAAACATCGCTCATAGCTAAGAAGTCAAGGCAACTTTGCCTCAGGGAGATTTCCAAGAATGCGCAGGTTGCTAATTTTTGTTTTTGCCTTAGCATGTCTAGATTTTACTACCTATTAGCCTTATGTCTAAATAAATAACAAATAAAGTGAGAGTTTCCTATGCTCAGTTATTCACCTTTAAAAAATGTTATGAGTCCTTAATAATATCAGGAAAAGCACTTAAAACTATAATACTTAAGTTGTTCTATAAAATATGAAATAGCATAGCTATTAATAAAAGAAAATAAAGCATGGAGTTACAGAAAATTATGGTATAAGAAAAATCAACTGTTCAACATCACACATCAGTGAAAAAATTGAAACACAAGATCGTAGCCAAATTTCCTGGATTACAAATAAAGACATTGCCACATCAGCTGGAGGAACTTCTAACCCATGCATAGAAACTGCACAGATATGGACAAATGAAAATGTTGCAAGAACCTCAGCAATTGCAGATTCTCTATTCCAGGTGGTAATAGTATAATTTAAGAAAATGACATAATTTAGTCTAACTACTAAATTTGTTAGTTATTAAGGTTATTACACTTATTATTAAGTTTAATTAAAGTTATTAAACTTATCCCAACAAGAATTTTACTTTTATAACAGGAATATCTGCATTAAGATAGCAGTAGGTCATTCTTCATTCTAGTATAACAACTACTATGTTAATACTGGTTAATTCCAACTTCCTGTGTGGATAATGACTAAATATTAATCTGAGAGACATGTCGTGGAACAAATCACTTGCTTCTGTGCAAAACTGTTCTTATTAGAATACCTGGTAACGTGGTTCCATGACTTATGACGACTTTTGCCTTATATGTGGGTCTCCCTGTCCTCCCTCTGGCCACACACCTATCCTCTGTGTCTCCAGAGTTTAAAGCTTCAGGTGGAAGAATGGGTATTGAAAGAGCCTCATGCAATGCAATCTATACTACTGGCCAAATTTCAGAGAGAATGCAAATGCAGACATATTTAGATATTTTGTTTAAAGTGGCAGTACACTAGGCTCTGTGAAAATGGGCAGTTACTGTGCCAGTTCTGGCTGGCAAGGAATGCAAGAGAGATGGGAACGTTCAAGAGAAAATTGCTTTCTCAAAAGTGGAGTCTCTATCCAATCAAGAGGAGAGAATTCAATAAGTCTTAATGGTCTGACTGTCTAAAATTGGTAAGTCAGAAGATTATGTAGAAATTTAAAAAGTCTATAAGTTAATACACATTGAAAAGAGAAGACAAAATTGTTTCTTTATTGTGATGATATATAGTCTATGAACATAACAAAATGGAGGGAAATATGCAAAAAATGAATTTATCGTATTTGGGGTTAATAATAATAATGTATACTTTTTTCCTTCTGTAATGATTAAATGTATTCTATATAGTAAAATCCATGTATTAAATATCATATTTTTCTGTTTTCTGAAAGTAAGATTAAGTGTAAGATCTTGTAAAAGCCATTAAGTATAATATTCAGGTTCATAGTTATATACAGAAATAAAACAATGATTTAAATTATGTGATTTTAAAGATTGGAATTGTGTCAGGAATACAGCCAAATATATTCCCCACGGTCCTCCCACCAATCCACCGAAAGTTATACAACCAACAGTCAGCCTTGCAAGCCAATTGCCCAGCCTAAGCACTGTCTTCACCTCCTACAAGGGCTGGTACCTGTCTTGCTAATTCTTAGGGTGTTATGAATGTTGAACAAGACTTATGTAAAACCCTTTGCAGAGTGGCAGAAAAATTACCAAAGAACTTTGGACAGCACATTATTTTGCTTTTAGAAATTGCTTATATCTGGATATACTGTGTATCTGAGATTTTTCAAAGGTAGTTAATTTCTTTATGGTCTATTTCAGCAGCTGTCTGACAGCATTCTTGGCATATATATATTCAGTAAATAATAGGAAACATTTTTGAAACTTGGAAACATTTCTGTATTTTTGAGTTTTCTTAATGGCTGACTTCCACTGAATTAGTAGGAATACAACGTGGCAATAAGATGAGATTCTAATAGACAGAAAAATGTCACGAGAAGTGACATAGTACACAGGCCACCTATAATTGAATATGATTCGGCACATCTTATATACCTATAAAAATGCAATTCTGATAAGCTGTCAATCACAGAAGTGGTTATATTAAGGTTTATGCTACTGATCTTTCTCAAACTTTAACCTGATATTAATGCCTAGGCATGAATTATTTACTAGAGCATATTCCATCTTGTCTCTTAAGCAACATTCGCCTATGAGACCAAGAGACCTTCTGATGTCGGCTGCAGATAGATTTTTAATGAGGAAAGAAAGTTCATTGTGTTCTCATCTGTGGCATGGAGAGCGGTGAAGCAACAAGGGGAGAACCATGGGAGCCGTTGCAAGCCCAGCACCTATTCAGTCCATGAAAACCACCGTCCTGGAGTTTGCCTGTGCCTAGAGCCATCCCCGAGTGCAAACAACTTGGATCCAAGACTTTAATGAGCCACCATCCCCAGAGAAGGTCGAGGAAATTAGAGACCTCGTCCTGGGACTGGACTCTGAAAGACAGACAGAGAAAAAGAGATGGAACGTGAACCTGAAGGATGAAGAAGTTGGATATGCCCAGAAAAGGAGAAAACAAAATTTGGCGAGGTGAAGGTTGAGGGAAACTTAAGCCAACTAAGTGGAAATGTACGTTAAGTCCTTTGCAAACACTGACTCATTTCATCTTCTCAGTGGCATTATAAGACAAGAACTATCACCGCCTCAGACGACTGAGAGTTTGGTTAACTACCTTGCCCTAAGCAACGCAGCTGGTGACTGGTCCAGACCTTGCATCTGTAGGGAAAAGTCACCCATGATTATACCAACACCCTCCACTGTTTTCAAGGTTGGGCAAAGTTATGGGCATGGTGAGGATGAGGGGGATGAGAGGGTGCCCTGGCAGGAGCCTGGCGGGGCTGAAATAGAGGCCACCCATCAAGCCTGACGAGGCCGGAGGACAGAAAGTGACAAGCGGAATGACCACGAGCTAGATGATAAATACGAAAGTCCCATTCCAATGTAATGAGCTGCCCATCTTTAATGCCGTCCTACTACATCAGCAATCATGTTTATAAACAAGGTCAGAACTCAGCAGCATGAATGACAATGTCAGTCAAGAAAAATGCTGGAAAATGTTGAGAAGATAAAGCAACAGGATGGAGTAAAAGCCTGCAGACCTGGGGCAGGCAATTGAGCAATAATCATGAGGTAAAATTGGGATAATATGCCTGGTTAACTTCCTTCCTCTTAGCTCATTCAAGAAAATTAATATTACCAAGATGAGCTGAGTATCCCATTAACTCTATTTTCTATTAGAAAATTTCTCTCCCAGCAGGGAAACAGAATCACCAGTGAGAAGTGTTTCTAACCATTATTCTGCACACATAGTTTATTTATTTACCCCGGATGACTCTATGTTGGGGTAGAACTCCAATTTAATAGGGCATTCTAAGCAAAATCTTTCTAGCAAAGTCAAAAGTGTAAAAGAGACTTTACACATTAAGCCTCAGTCCAAGTTCAATTAGGAATCAGCACTCTTGGTTTCTCACAGATAATTGCTCCCTAGACTGTATCACTTGATTTCACTCAGCGGGTTTATGTGTCTCCAGTTGCATGGACAGGAATTTGGTCTTAGGATGTGAAGAAGGTGGTGTTTAGTACTCCATTTTCCTTCTTGCACTGTATTGCATTCCATACTTATTTATTTGTTTTCCAAAATTATACCCAATTGGAGCACGACCTTCCTGAGTCTACAGCGATGAAATGTAGATTTTTCTAGACACAAGGGCTTTTCAGGAATGGAGTCAGCAGAGGTCATTTCATTGGGAAGGGCAGGCGCGTGTTCCTCTGTTCTTATGCAAGCTTCGTGATCACGGTGGTCCTTTCCTGCGACTGGTGAGATCCCCTACTCAGGGGCCAGGCTGCAGGGCAAAGATGTGAAGGAAGTCATTCAGTTTGCCCTGGGCTGGCTCCATTGTGGGCACATACACTATCTGCAAAGTCCAGTCCAGTTTCCCAGGGGATGGTGCTGGGGTTTGGGGAGTTGGCCTAATGGTATAGTGACTGTTCCTCTCAGGGTCTCTTATCTGTGGGTTCACACTCTCTGGACAGTCTCCAAGTGGCCATGAGCGGAAGAGGAACAGATTCAGGAACTGAAGATCTTCCTGACCGTTGCCGTCCTGCACTTCTCATTTCCACCCCTCTCATTAGCTCAGTGAATGAGCGCATCTACTCGCCAGAGCAGGTGAACAAGGACAACGATGAACTCCACTGTCTCCCTCTCTGGCACCCCTTCCAGGATGGAGAAGCCTACAAATCCTACAATAAAGTCAGACAGCTAAAACATATCCTTATGGATATGGTTAGTCTAATCCTCTGGTTCCTTAATGTCAGGTAGCCCAGGAGATCACACAGTTTTGGCTTTGTTTTTACTATAGACATTTAAGTCTTTAATTTATCTTATTATTACAGAATTGAAAAGAGGGAAGCGAAGAACTAAAATGCCAAGTAAAGTTCCTACAGATTCTCTAGAGAAAAATTGAAACTCTACATGTTCGTAACTTTGCTTGAAAACAGAGTTTGAATTAACTATTCCCTCTTTTTCATAGAAAAGTAATGAAATTGAAAGGCTGATATCTTATCAGAACTTTACCTTGCTGTCTCAGCCCATTTTTATCTCATGTATAATGTTCACATATTTCTTATCTTTTCAGAGTTGTTTTTAATGTGTTGTAGAAGAATATCTGATAAGGAAAGTTTAAATTTAGAATATGACACCAGAAAGGCCACAGTGAATCTGACTTGCATTAACCTTGCCAAGAGTCATCAGCCAAGACCCATTTGTGAGCCCTAACACAACAGTTTAAAATTAGTCCATTGAATTACTTTTTAATCATTTGTTATAACAGCTTTACTAGAATAAGCTAGGAGAAATGGTGGTATATTAGGACATTTTTAATATCTCTAGGGGACTTATCTAAAAGGAATCCATATTTAGATGTAACTAATTATGTGAATAACCTAAATGTGAAAATAATTTCTTTTTCTTGATATGTCAGGCACAGGAGAAAATAAAACAGTGAGAGAAATGGAGTGAAATTGGATCTACATTCCTATTTTTTAAAAGCTGATTTATTTTGACTCTTTTTTGTTTAATAGCTGAGATTGAGCTGACATTTGTTGTGTTTGCATGACTTTATTTGTAGCAGTCCTGTGAGGGGGAAACATTTTTGTATTGGATACACAGATGATGTCATTGAATGTTAGTTTCTGCAATAATGAGTAATATATATATTGAGTAATGTATAATACAAATATATATGAAGTTGTAATGCATTTTCAAAAATTAATCATTATTTTTCCTTTGAGTAGATGCCTAGTAGTAATATTACTTCTCCAGATAACTTTATCAATAAGTAGTTACATAGTTTAAAGTGGTTACAAGTAAAATAAATTAATTTGAATGAACCTGAATCTCTCCTCAGTCCCAGAAGAAGTTTCTATTGACAGTGGATGCTAATTCTCATCTCCAAAGGACACAGGTATATTTGTACCTCAAATAGGCCAGTCTGTCTATTGGCATATGTCATCTTCCAGTAGGAAAATTCTGAAAATTATCAAGGAGATCATACTATTAAATTTTTATTAAGGTAATTTCAAGACATTCATGCATGAATTCCAATGACTTGGGCAAACAAAGTTTAAATGTCCATGTGTGTCTAATTATATCATCACTGTGCTGCCAAAAAGAAAAGAATGAATCAGTTTGATCAAATGTCTAAGCAAAGGGCTATAATTTTTGGTCATGACAAGGAAAGCAGAACTTAGAAATTGCCATTACTAGTGACAGGAAAGAGAAGATTTAGGTTGCAGAAAAGTGCTCACATGAAGACTTTTTTGTAGAGTTAAAAAAAAAAACCAGATGAAAACAGCTGAGCATTGATGATATTCGTAAAGTACTTCTACACATGCACATATAGTAAACTTCTAATAAGGTAATATGTATAAATCCCAAAAGATAAATATAAAAATAAAAATAAATGAGAGTTTATAAATTCTTCCAGACTAATTACAGATCATTGATGTTGTTTAAGGCCCAGCATATGATCATCGGTATGACAATTAATTATATGTACCTAAATGTAAACATCATATGGATTTTAGGCATATAATTGAGCTATTATATAAAACATCAACTCTTACAAAGTTAAAAGAGAAATTATCAAAGTTTGAACTCACAGGGCCATTGGTCCTGGAAGAAAGTTCATAGTCATTGCAGAAATTAATAAATAATGGGATTTTCTTTTATTCTATTCTTAATATATTAACTTATTAATCCTTCCAGTATCAGCTTCACTGTGCTTTTGCCAGCTTGGCCCTCCCATTGGTGGAGAAACCCTGCTAGCATCTTTCTCCTGCTTTGCATTTTTTACCAACCCACAAGCACAGAGAGACTTCAGACTTGCTTATTGCAGGCTAGTCTGACTCCAACTGGGCTCAGATAATATTTGGTAAACATGAAAAACTCCCTCCATGGTCTAACTGTCCATCTTCAATTCCTATTAAATTATCTAAGTTCCTCCAGAGCATTAATTATGCCATTATATTTTCAAAGAAGCCTTCAGAAATCATGTTGATGGGGACCTTATCTGTTTTTGTTTTACCACATTTGATTACAAGATACTTGAAATTATTATCTATACATCCCAGTTTGGTACTGCTGCCTTAGACCAGGGGTAGGCAAACTCTGGCCAGTGGGCTACATCCAGCCACACCCCTTCCTTAATGCGCTGTCTGTAGCTGCGATGACAGAGTTGAGTAGTTGCAAAAGAGACTGTGTGGCCTCCAAAGCCTAAAATATTTACTCTCCAGCCCTTTGAAGAAAAGGTTTGGCAACCTCTGCCCTAGACTAAAATGGAATTACAACATTGCATCTATTACTACCACCACCATTTCAAAGAGGATGAGAGTCAGGGAGAGTTCTTACTCTTCTTTGTGTTGTTCTTAATAATTTGCACATATTGGAAGGTCAACAAATATTTTTTTCTGATTTATTAACACAAACATACGTATAATTTTAACTTAGTTGATCACCAAGACACAGAAATGAGCTGCAGGGACCCGGCTTCCTGGAGTACGGCTGAGAAACCATAACAGACAGAGAGGAGTCAATTGATGCAACCAGGGCTGGCATAGAATTTCAGTTAAAGCAAAAATACAGGAAAGCAGAAAATGCCAATATTTTAAACCTTTAATTTTTATAGGGCAAAATGCTTTGAAGAGTTCTAAATTTTTACTTAGACTTTTTAGAACAATAAACATCTGATTTATTTTCCTGTGAATTTAGCCACAGCGTATGAGTTAATAGCAGAAAAATCACTGGAGATTATAATTTATGATTACTTCTAAAATTTTTACCCTTTGTGCCACCACATTAATTACCCAACACTTTTATATTTATAGTATATTTGAAATTTGTGTTATAAGTTTATTTTCTTTAAGAATCTTATGTTGTTTCCATGGGATAATATTAATGGTGATTTAATGGTGAAGGATCAACAAAGTTATATGTCAAGGGGGACAGGTTAATTAATTGTAAAACTTTAAAAATACTGGAGAAGAAAAATTTCAGTGCAAGGAATATCACCTTGCTTGCTAAAAAAAAGTGAAAAGTAATTTCCTAAAAGAAAATTAGTCTGTCTTTTCACAATGAATCTCCCAGGAGTTTGACACACCTTTAGCCAAAATAAGAAAAAAAGAGAGAAGACCCAAATAAATAAAATCAGAGGAGAAAAAAGAGACATTACAATTGATGCTGCAGAAACTCAAAGGATCACTAGAGACTACTATGAGCAACTATATGCCAAGAAATTAGAAAACCTGTAAGAAATGGATAAATTCCTAGACACATAAAAACCTACCAAGATTGAACCAGGAAGAAATCAAAAATCTGAAGTTTTTTCAACTGACTTTCAAAATAGGCCATTCTACCATTCCATTATTCCGTGGTCAACTATAAGGAAGATAAACATTCCATTGAATACCAAAAAAAAAATTGTTTTTTAATTATAATTTGTTTTTTGAGGTAATAGGGACTTTCTATGTAGAGGGAAACTAATTTGGCCATAAAATGATTAGCATAAAAGTTAAAATTTACAAATCTATCTCCGTTACTCTTATGTTCACTGCCCAATTCCACAATGAAGAGCTCCTTGTTTTGGGGTAGGGAAGGCTAGTTCTTCTCCACCTACATCTCAGGGTCAAATCCTGCCATCATTCATCTATTCATCACAGTCTAATTGTTAAGATTTTTGCCTCTGATTAGTTCTAACCAATTCATCATTTTACTAAATGACCACTGAAGTTTGTTTTACTCTAATTATCATACCAACAGTTATAATACCTTGGGGAAAGTAATTTATTATATCTATCCTGGAAAGTACACAAAATTTACAGGAAACAAAAATCAGGTTTGCGGGTGGATTGCTTCAGCTCAGGAGTTCGAGACCAGCCTGAGCAAGAGCGAGACCCCCGTCTCTACTAAAAATAGAAAGAAATTAGCTGGACAATTAAAATATATACATAGAAAAAAAATTAGCCGGGCATGGTGGCACGTGCCTGTAGTCCCAGCTACTCGGGAGGCTGAGGCAGGAGGATCGCTTGAGCCCAGGAATTTGAGGTTGCTGTGAGCTAGGCTGATGCCACGGCACTCTAGCCTGGGCAACAGAGTGAGACTCTGTCTCAAAAAAAAAAAAAAAAATCCGGTTTGAAGATAGATGCACCAATTGGGTAAGTCTCTCATGTGGACTTTGTGTTAATTCTCCGGTGGAAGGAAGAGTAATGTATATACAGGCTCAAATAAATCTTGTGTTCGTGTATTGCCACATATTTGTAATTTCCCCTACCAATCATGGAAGCTTAAAATTTCCTTTGTAAAACTTGAAATGAAAACAGGCTATAAAAAGATAATATCACATGTTTCTACTCTCTTTGAGCATTTCTTTCAGTAATTCTCTTTTTATTCCA
>RJWJ010048522.1:0-10578 GCA_004363605.1 Indri indri | reverse complement strand
AACGGCCACAACAACAAGTTTTTTTCTCTAATATTTATTATTCCAAATAGGTTATCTTCAATACGTTATTCTGGCAAGAGATCCTTCTTGTGGGCACTTATGGCTATCAGGGATAACACAATCTTGCTTTTTGCTAACAGCTTTTTTCATAGTCTTAGCCATCACCATGTTTCTTTTTTTTTTTTTATTTCAGCGTATTATGGGGGTACAGATGTTTAGGTTACATATGTTGCCCTTGCCCCCTCTCCCCCCCAAGTCTGAGTTTACCATGTTTCTTTAAGATGATGAATGAGAAGGTGTCACTTTGGAAAATTCTGGCAAGAAGAAACTTCTCCCCTTAATACTGGGTTGCCTTCCATCCCAAAGCCTTGTTAGCTTACATCTCAAAGACGAAGATATCGAGGGTACCTTGTATAATATAGCTCTGTTGGCCACTAAAGAAATAGCAAATGGCTCTATGGCTAGAAACACCAGGCTTTGAGAGACAACCAGGATGGCGAATGGTCTAGGAACATAAATGAAGAGATGTCTCAGTGGGACATGGTGGCATTCTGGAATGCTTGAAGGCTGTTTGGTAAGGGAAGAAGAGACGTGTGTTTGAATCCAGACAGCCAAGCGAGGACCAGTAGTTGCACAGAGTTAAATTTTAGCTCAATATCAAGAAGTACATTCTAACCTAGAACTTGCTAAAAATAGAATTAGTTTCTATTTTATGTGTATTAGTTTCCAAGGGCTGCCATAACGAAGTACCACAAATTGAGTGGCTTAAAACAGTCCTCTTTTTTGGGGGTTAAAATTTATTCTCTCACAGTTCTGGAGGCTACAAGTCCAAAATCCAAGTGTTGTCAGGGCTGTGCTCTCTCTGAAGTCCCAGCTTCTGTTCCCCCAAGCATTGCTTGGCTTGTGGCAGTGTAACTCTAATCTCTGCCTCTGTCTTCACATGGCCATCTTCCCTGGGTGTCTGTCTCTCTTCTTATAAGGACACCTGCCATATTGGTTTAGGGCCCACCCTAATGACCTCATCTTAACTTGGTCACAGCTGCAAAGACTTATTTCCAAATAATGCCACATTCTGAGGTACTAGGCTTTAGGACTTCAACATATCTTTTTGGGGAACACAATTCAGCCCATAATAGGCTGCCTCTATGAGCATGAGTTCTTTATCCCTGGAAGGATACAAATAGAATCAGAGTCTTTAAACACACTTAAAGAGCTCTAAGCACAAATAGAGAATGCAACTAGATGACTTTCAGCATCTCTCCTAACCATGGCATTTCCTAATCCCATGAGTCCTTTTGTAAATGGCTCTGCTAAGTCCAGGACCATACTTGGTCTGGTCTTGGTGAAACATTACATGCACAGAAGCATGGTCTAGCTTCCAAAAACATTTGAAGGCTTTCTAAACTTTCCTTTTAATTCTTTAAAAAATACCCAGGAGGCTAGATTCATGTTGTCCCGAATATACACTCTGTCCTTTTAATTCTTGAAGAACATTAATGGAGATCCCATTTTCTGTCCCCTGTGGCTGCTCCTTCTTGGAGTCTCTCTGTTTTAGTCAGTCCTCTTTTAGTCGCACGTGACAAAATCCCAATTCAAAGTAGCTTTAAAAAAAATTATATTTTCTCCCCAAATTGAAAAGTCCAAGAGTGATTCTTTCGGCTGGGACTCCAGCTTTGCTTTGCTCTCCATTGCCTCTCTCTTCTGGAAAGCTTTTTCCCTGTGGTGGCCACTAGGACCCCAGGCTTCAATCTCATCAAGTTAGCAAACTCGTTGAGAAAAGTTATCCTTTTCCCACATTCTATGGGAAGTCCTGCAGGTGGCTCTCCTTGTGCCGACTCTTGTCGCTTGCTTTCATCACATGCTCACCCCTAAACTTGCCAGTGGGACTGTGACCACCTCTTGAGGAAGGAAACTGAGGAAGGAACAGAGGCAGCCCTAGGTGAGTGGCATGGACTAGGAATGGAGGAGAACAGCACCCCAAAGGGGAATGGGCTGCCATTAACACGATAAAAGGGAACCAGTGTTGGGGAGACCAGAGGCCAAAACAATCACAGTCCACTGTGATTCCTTCCCTCACACCACTGTTCTCTCCCTCCCCCCTCCCGCTTCCTGTCTCTCTCCTTTTTCTCCCTCATTTTCTCCCTCTCTCCATTTGTTTCTCTCTTCCTCTCTTTCTCCCTCTCTCTCTTTCTCTCTTCCCGCTTCTCTCTTCTCTGCTCCCTCCCTCTAACCCTGTCCCTCCCCGCACTCTCCACATCTAGACAGCTGAGCATCTGTCTTTTTTCCCCCTTCCCCTTTCCTCCGGCCTCTCCTGCTTGCCTCTTCCTGCTTGTGTTCCCAGCTCTGTATTACGAATGCCTGGCCGCTGGGCTGGCAAATGCTGAACCCTCCTCAAAGGACCAGAAAGGGAAAGAAGTAGAGGCAGCCTAAGCTGGGTTCCTTCGGCAGCTGAGAGGAGGAAGGAGGGGAGGGACTCCCGATAGTCATTTTTGTCACTGTCCTGTATCAAATCACCAGCGTGATCCTGTGTCATTTTGAGTTGTGGGTGCTTTAAAAGTTTGCATCTGAGTCCAGGAAAGCGACAGATGAGTTTGCATATGATGGCGAAGGAAGACGTTGGGATGTAAATACTCTGATGCTAAGCGACGGACACATCCCAGAAGTCTAGGCAAACAGTGTCTGCGTTTAGCTTCCAGGCTTCTGTAGTGGGTCAAACCAAACTCCCAGATGGGTTTTTAACCTTTAGAAACACCAGGCCTTTTTGTTTCCAATCACACAAGCACTCTTGAATTGAAAACAACACTGGGTCATAAAACAACATTACAACTACGTAATTGATACCTTTTATCCTCTGCCTTCAGCACGTTAGGTCCCATGGCAGTTCAGACTCAAACCCTTTAAACAAACGTGACCCCCACACGCTGTACAGACAGACTGCTAAGGGCCGTTAGCAGCCCAGCCAAGGGCTCTGGCGGCCCCTGGATGCCATCCTGACCACCTCATCCTTACCTGTCTTTTCACTGGTCTTGCTCTGATCGTCTGTTTTCTCCCTGGGGCTGTCCCTAGCTGTGCGAGATGGCTCCCAGCAAACACTCCCACGCGGATCCCTCGGCACCTTGCTCTCTGACTCTGCCCCACACCCACCAGCTGTGATGAGGGCTCTCCTGTTTTATGCCTGGACCTGGTGGTACCCAGGTGTGTTCTTCTGTTAGAGCTACCATAACAAAATATTTGTTGCCATTTATAATCCTGGGCCAGTGATTACCCTAAGACCCTTCCTGAACTTTCCAGAGAGTTCTTTTTAAAATATTCCCTTTTTTACACTTCTGCTTGATTCAGGTGGGTTTTCTGAATGGCTGGGCGAGCTCCCACAGCTCACCGGACACCACCACGGCCTCCCTGCCCCCTCAGGAGCAGGAGAGGAAGCTCTGGCAGGACGCCCAGAACTCAGGGTGGAAATGTAACTTCCTGGCCACTGCCCAGGGGAGACCTCGTACAGTGAGGAAAGGGAGAGAGGAAGGAGCAGTGCTGGAAATCAGATTGTCCAGAGGGAGAACCGCCTCCCAGACTGCCTGCCAGCTCCCTGGGAGCAGGGACTGGGTCTTTCCATCTGGGTCCCCGCAGCCCAGGCACAGTGCCTGGCACGCAACGGAAACACAAGGCACGCGGTTGAGGTGGGGAGGGATGCGACCACAGCTACAATTCTGAAAAATAACGATGGTCATGATATGGAAGACAGATCTGCCCTGGGGGACCTCGGAGGCCTGAACCGGTGCACTGGCAGTGAGGGTGGGGAGGAGGCGTGAGGCGGGAAAGGAGCTTCAGAACCTGGCTTCTCTCTGTCTCTAAGGGCTTTGCTCTCCACCGTGCCGGCAGCCCACCGGCACCCTTTACACAGCAAGAGAGGGACTGTCACAGCACACCACCTGGGCAGTTGACCCTTCAAAGAGCCCACAGACTCTGAATACGCCCTGTCACCATCTGCTGTTTTAACGACTAACTGGTCAATGCATCGCCCCGGGTGGAAACTGGATCCAAGACAGTGGCTTGGGTTTTTATTTAATTTTATATCACATTTTTAGGAAATACATAGCAAATATCTTTCCAGCCTAGTAAAATAAGGCTGGCAAACTTAATAATTAGGGTGTGTGGAGAATATAAAAGGATCCTTTGTTGGACCTGAAAAGGAGCCCCACTGAGTGGTTAATATCTGCAAAACAATTTGTAAGTAAGCCAGGTTTTAAGCTGTTAGCTCTCTAACCTCTGAGTAGAGAAGCTGAGCAGTCCCTTGAATTTGCCGCAAGCAGTACGGTTGCCTAAAAAGGCTTTAATTTCTGAGGACTGGCTCGGGCCAGCCAAAACAAACCATTTTCAAAATTAGTTTGGGCCTCAAAGGTCTCATAAAACTCGTTTTAAACAAGGTACTGGGATCCTTTTTTGCTCTCATTTCCACGCAATTGGAGTCTGCTTCCCTCTTCATACACAGAAGGATGCTTGAAATGCACCTTTGAGAGCAGAGCAGATGAAGCACCCGGTTTTCTGACCCACTCTCAGAAGCTGGGCCTGAGAAAGGCTCTTTTCTCCTTCCAGGCTGTCCAAGACTCCTGAGTGTACAGTGGTAGCTGGGAAACGGTTGTAGCCCTGTGCCCAGATATACGTATGTGTGTGCACACACAAATGGGTGTGTCATGGGTTATGCAGATGTGAGTCAGCATACACACACACATGCATGCACATAAATGTCTGAGTGCACAAGTGTGTGCATGTGCGTACATAAGAGCATGGGCCTATGGGGGTGGGTACCTGTGTGCACAGACCTTCTCAATCTCAGGAGGGATGTTCCTTCCTGCCATTCCCACCAGGAGCACCTTAGTTAGCAGGGGTGATTGGGAGTAGCATGTTGCAGCATAGGCACTATGGTTGGAGAACCTTATCCAGATCCCAGATTTACTCCTTGCTTGTGTGTCCTTGAGCAAATCATTTACTTCTCTAAGCCTCATTTTTGATATCTGGACAATAAGGATGCAAATGGTGCCTACTTCAGCTGGATACAGTGGATCATGCCTGTAATCCCAGTTCTTTGAGAAACTGAGGCAGGAGGATTACTTGAGGCCAGGAGTTTGAGACTAGCTTGGGAAACATAGTGAGACCCCCATCTCTACACAAAATAAAAAAATAAAAATTAGCCAGGCATGGGGTCCCAGCTACTGGGGAGGCTGATGCAAGAGGATCCCTTGAGCCCAGGAGTTCAAGCCTGCAGTGAGCTATGATCATGCCACTGCATTCCAGCCTGGATGATAGAGCAAGACCCTGTCTCTAAAAAAAAAAAAAAAAAAGTATATTTGGGGTTTTTTAGTACTAATGAGATAATATATGTGAAATATAGTAGAATGAAGAGCACATAATGAACACTCAAGAAATGATAGCTATTGTTATTATCATCATTATTCCTTCTTATCCCATGCTTACAGGGAGACAGTCAGGTGGAAACAGAAAACTGCTTTCTAACCATGGGTGCTGTAAGTTTCCATCTCTTCTCTGAGAACAAATTTGGCCCCGGGCTCCTTGTGGGGAGTCTAAGTCCGAGGTGCAGCTCAGAGGCTCTGAGTGCCATCATATTCTTAAGTTTCTTCCATCTTTTGAAAGTTCAGCTGCCCAGGCTGCCCTCCGCAGAACTAGACTGTTGTGAGATGGTGCAGGCCCATGTGTTGGAGCTCTTTTTGCATGAAGGGGAAACTGCCTGATCCGAGTGGCCACAGAGAAGCCCCGCAAGCCCTCAGTGAGTGCTGCTGAATTGCACTGGATTGGGTCTGGTGCCAGCCATGGCCGTATGTCTCCAGGGACCCTACCACAAAACCTTTCTTCAACTTGTGCATTGTGAGCTCAGATGTCAGCTTGCATGGAGAGCTCAGGGAAGAAAGCCTCCCCTCTGTGAATCTTTTGTTCAATATGCCCTCAAGCTTCCTGTTCCTTATCTCTAAAAACAAACAAAATACTAATCTTTGGGGTTGTAGTAAAAGTATTGCTTAGGTAAATAACCTGTGGGAGTCAGAGTGCTTCAATGTAAATATTGATTCCATCACTTCTTAGCTCAGTTGTTCCAATTTTTTAAGCCTCAGTTTTCTCATCTGCAAAGTGGGGATACTGTTGTACCTGCCTTATCAGGATGGATGGGAGTTAAATGACATAATACACATAGAGGCTTAGTCCTAGACCCATAGTCTGTCCTCAGTACAGTTCGGCTGTCCTTATGGTACTGTTGTCCCATGTTGGTGGAGAGCGAGCGAGCAGTGGTGTCGGGAAGGCATGGGGCATACTTGGCAAGACGTTGAAGTTTTTCTTTGTGCATCTTTGAAACTCCTAAACATCTGCTCCTCAGAGGCACCCAGAGAGGGTTCCCTCACACAGGGAGATATAGCGGGGAAAGGGGTTCCAATGACTTCTGGGTGAATTTAAGGAAAATAACTCGTCATCTCAAAGGTGGGCCTTTCTCTTTCCCAACGAGCTCCCTTTGGGGAGCGGAGCCAAGGGAGGGTGACATGCCCCTGCCACCACTGCTTCTAGAGGCCCTGGGGCCTGGTGCTCACATCTGCCCAAGGGGGAGAAAGGCAGGTCTCAGGAGCAGGGATGAGCCACCACCTGGAGTGGGGTGGGGGGTGGCTGGGGGTGGGGCTGCATCCTGCCCCACTCCTTCAAGCCCCTGGGCAGGGCTTCCCATCCAGAGGAAGCAGCCCATCAGCTTATCCTTGGGTGGGGTTTCCTACAGCCCAGTGTTTAAAGGCGATTCATTGTTCTGAAGTTCCGCTGTGTTTAATGACCACCCTGCTGAGAACTCCTCCAAGAACAAAGTGAGATTTTAAAAACCCACAGGGTTATGGGGAGCCAAAGGCCATGACAAGGAAAAGAAATATCTGGCCAAGTCTCAATTCCAAGGGTCTCGGTGCAGAGATTTGGGTGAGGAAGAGAGCTAGCCCCATTCTTTTCATTGTGATCAAGCAAAATGATTTCACATGGGTCAATCTTTTGTCTATAAAATGAGGTTGATGTAATGTGTGACCAGGAGGAAACCTGGTCTGGGAAAGAGACAAGGCACTCTTGTCTCCTTCAGTCCTGGCTTAGCAGCTACTGTCTGTGAGACCTTGGCAAACTCTTTTCCATCTCAGATCCTCTGTTCTCTCACTGAAACCTGAAGGGCTGTGATCCAGACCTCCTTGCCATTCCGTGGCTGTGTCTATGTCATGGGCTGATGAAGGTTGAGGCAAGGGTGTGATGAGGAGAGAATAGTCAAATAGACAAGAAGGTTGAAGGCTGAGAAGGCTTCACCGAAGTCCTAGCAAGCAACAACGTACACTCATAGCTGCTCAGGGCCCTCCACTAACAATGTCCTCTGGTGTCTCCATTAGCCAGACTACATAGGTCATCATCGGGGATCTTTTTTCCCCCCAAACAATTTGGGGCTCAGCCCTTCCTAGGACAGTCCATTCTGGCTGATCAGTGTGCATGACCTTGTGAGGGAGTGGGGAACATGACCAGGAAGAGGCTGCGTAGAGTCTGAGAGGCACCCATCAGGTGACATTGTTGAGGAGCTTTCTACACCGAGGAGAAAGCAGCTTAGGCCACCTCAGGCCCCTTTCCACTTCTGTGCTATATGGGAAATATTTAATGAGTCCCCACTGTGCTGACTGGGGTGGGACAGCCCTGTCTTCAAAGTGCTCAGGGTCTCACCACCCAGACGATTTGTCTGGTGACCACGTCTCCATGTAGCTCTGGGTACTCCAAGGTACCTCTGGGTACCTGCCTGACTCTGGAGGACAGGGCTAGCCACAGACTGTTTTTCCTTCTACCTAGAGGGGATTGACTGAGACCTGGGACTGTCTGTTCCCCATGTCCTCTGCCCCCTCTCCTTCGGCATCCCTGCTCTCCTGGGAGCACCCTCTGAGCACCGTCCCCCAAACCTGGCTGCCCAGCACGAACACTTCTCCTTTAACAGACACTTGGATGAGACCGTATCAGGCCCAGCCCTGTGCACGGGTGCTTAGGAGAGAGTTGACAAGGGCCCACAGGTAGCATTGACCAGCAAACGCTGTCAGACACACTTCAGGGCTCTCCCTGCTCAGGCCCTAATGAGTGTCCCACCAAGTAGGGCTAAGGATCAGAACCAAGAGTTCCCAGTGCAGGGTGCAGGTGGAGATGTCACTCTGGGGCTGGGCTGAGACACCACCAGGGAGGAGCTGGCACCAGAAGGCAAGGCTGAGTCCCCCATCACCTGTGTATTTAACCCATATGGATTCAAGTGTATATTCTTAACTAAATTAATGAGAGCAAGAGAGAAGAAAGATGGAAATATAAAAAAATATAAGTGCTTGTGCCTTCTGTTCCAATCTATGTGCACATCCTCTTGTGACAGGCTCTACTGGTTGCTAACTGATGGCCATCAACCTCTGTTCCCTTCTTTCTGGCTGGCCAAGATCCTTTTGTTCTTTTGTTCATCCTTCAGGCCATGTGCTCAGGGAAAGATGAGACTTATCCTTCACCCAGGGGGAAAAACTTGATTAATGGACTCCAAGCCAATTTTGATAATTCTATTCCTTTTTCCACGATTGGTTTAGGAATAACCTTCTGCTGCATTTTGACCGGTGAGACCTTGGGGTCAGCTTCAGTGAGGGGTTGAATGGTGATTTGGGGGAAGGCTTCTTAACTCTTAAAAAGTGAGGTGAGGAGAATCCTCCTTTTTCCTGCCTCTGAACATTTTCATGACTCATAGAACTGCTGTGTCCATCTTGGGACACAGAGGAAAGCCGAGAGAATTGCAGCGAGGTCACACTGAGGACACGAGGCCATAGAGCCACTGAGTCAGCCACCTCTGGCACCACACTCTCTTGGGACTTCTTGTTACATGAGCCAGTCAACCCTGTCATGTTGAATCCTCCATTCCATAGTCTTTTTACTGCCTGCAGGTGAACGCATCCTAACTGATACACCCAGTAGGAGGGCCACGAGGGACCCACAGTTGGTCTCAGCTCCTTGTATCTCTTACAATCTTACATCAACAAACCCTGAGAAATTCTAGAGTTTCAAGATATGCATTTTTTGTACAACATGATCCTTAGTGCAAGCCAACAGCATCATCTGGTACTTAACAGAAGAAACAGAAGTCTGTTCCAAGGCTGGAATGAAAAGTGACTCTACTGGGCTTAGCGAAGTGTGGTACTATATTGTTCTTTAAGGGAAAATTAGGGGATGTTCAGGGGCAGTTTTGACTCTCCAGGCTTTTGCCTTCTGTCTTTGGGACCTAAATGAGATGCAACTAAACACTAGACACAATGGAAACAGAGAGTGACCAAAGAAGAGTAGAAAGTATGGGCCACTGTAACCGGGTTGAGGAGACAAGACTTAAATGGCAGGATTATTTTAGAGGATAGATCACAGCAATTTATCCAAAGAATTCTCTATGATGGGACCTTGAGGTTGATGGGGGAGGGCAAGTCTAGAAGGGGTTCTTCCTCCCATAAGGCTGGGATAGGTTCTGCTGCTGTAATAAACAAACCCAAACATCATACAAACAGTAAAAATTTAGTTCTCACTCATACTATGTGGCCCGTGTCTCCGCTCTGCGTTACCCTCACTCTGGGGCTTAGGCTAACAGAATCGCCACTGTCTGGACTGTTGTCAGTCACTGTGGTGGAGGGGAAGGGCTCTGAGGGTCCTAAATAGCAGTTAAAGGCTCCAGTCCAGAAGTGATAGATGTCACTGCTGCCCACACCCATTGGCCAGAACTTGTCACGTGGCCTCACCAACTCTGAGGAGGCCAGGAAGTGAAACCCTGTTGTGTGTCCACAGGAGGAAAGAAACGGCACCATTTGGGTGAGCAGCACTAATGACCACCACAGTCACCCACTTTGTCCAAGCATCCATGTAAAATCTGTATGGACAGATGAGCTAGAACAAAGTTCCACTCTCTGGCACATTAGGGTCCATTTGGATCCATTTTGGCTTGTCTTTCTCTCTTCCTTACTCTGCTTTGACCTAGTGGCGCCAGGTGGTTCCAGGAACCGTTGGTATAGCCAGTGTCCTCCCGTGCAGTGTTGCCCTCTCCCTCTGGGCCCCTGACACTTTACTTCTATTTTTATTTTATTTTTAGTACCAACCAGGGTAGGAGCTAAGGAAGTCACCCTGTGGTTTTCGCTGGAATGCCAGCCATTGCCGCCCCACCAGGCCTTTTTAGCTGCCTGCCTCCTTCATTGTTTAACATCACTTTCTATCTCCCTTTCTTCAAACATGCAAAGCTACTTTGTCCACAGGTTATTCTACCCAAGCCCTCGTGGCTACCTGCTGCCAGCCCAAATACCTCTCCCTGCAAACCCTGGTGTGTGTCCCTGCCTTCTCCAGCCAGAACCTGAGCTCAGCTCCTTCATTTGGGTTGCACGGCCCTGTCGATCCTTTCATGTACCATTCTCAGCAGAAATCCACAGCAGAGAGAGGGCTGTTGTAAGTCAGCAGGGCACACCCTGTGAACAGAGACAAAGATGTTGGTGTTAGAGAACCAGAACTTTAAGTTAATGGATTTATTCATCTGAT
>RJWJ010048521.1:0-10590 GCA_004363605.1 Indri indri | reverse complement strand
TCCAAAATCCAAAATGTTCCCAAATCTGAAACTTTTTGAGTGTTGACATGACTTGACAATGGAAAATTCCACACCTGACCTCATGTGACAGTCACTGTCAAATGCAGTCAAAACATTGTCTCATGAACAAAATTATTAAAAATATTGTAAAAAATTACCTTCAGGCTATATGTGTAAGGTATATATGAAATATAAGTGAATTTTGTGTTTAACTTGGGTCCCATCCCCAAGGTATCTCATTATATATATGTGAATATTCCCAAATCCAAAAAATAATCCAAGATCTGATAATCTTCTGATCCCAGGTGTTTTGGATAAGTGATATTTCAACCTGTACTTATAGTTTACATAATTGCCCTAGGCAAATGACATGATTAAATCTAGGACTTTTTATTTTAATAGTTTATGTACTTAGGTTTATTTTTTAATTTTATTAGATTTTTCTAGTTATTGAATAAGACTTACATGAAGGGAAACAAAATAATTTAAATGTATCAACTGTAACCACAAATCTTTTCAAGTTAGCTAATTTTATCATATAAGAAGTTGTGGCTATATTGTTTAAACCTTCTCACTTTTCCCATGACATGATCTAAAATGCAATTTTTCAACCTATTCTTATTCTGTGGGTGATTTCTTATGAGGGACAATAAGATGGCAAGCAAATAGAATTCACTGGAACAAATAGAGAACATAAGACAAATTAACGAATATTTCCTTTGATTATAGTCACAAAATATATTCTAGAGCTTCTCAACGGTAGGGGGAAATGAATGCAGTAAAGATAAAAACATTATCTTGATTTCTGTTAATGATATAACCAGAAATTGAGTTCATTATCAGCAAATTAGCCATTTTCAAGGAAAAAATATTTTCTGAAAATTCTCGTATTCCCTCCACCAATTGCTTTTATCATGGGATGTAGTAGTATTTACACTGCGGCAGCTTCAATTCATCAGTGAGAATTATTTTTGGTATTTAGGTGCATGAAAACCATCTCTACATCATGCATTCCGAAACTCATGATTATTTCTGAGAGAATATAATCTTATATGTAGTGGTGTGCATATAGGTGCATGTGTGTGTATTTGTATGTGTATATCTTACTATATATAGTATTCCTTGATAATACCTCTTAGAATAGTGGTGAGTGGGGCCATCAGATGAGCCTAAGGGCATGAGATTATTCATTAAGCCTTAGAGTCAAATCATAAAAGCAGGTGTCTTAACTAAATGCATGTTAATGACAATGTTAATATTAATGGTAACTGGTAATAGTAAAAAGAAAATCTGAATCTAGGCACCCTTATAGGCAAGCTTTTCCTGCTCTTTCTCTTTCATGCTTTCCTCTCACTAACCTTCAGGTATGAAGTTGAGGTCAGGGAGAGAAACTTACTCCTTTTATTCTAATGGACCACGGGGAGAAGAAAGAAAAGAAACAAAGGCTTGAGACATACTTTAAGTGAGAGGAATGATGGCAAGTACCTTTTGCCTTTATTCACAGTTTAGACTCTTGGAAGATAAAAAGTATTGGGTCTTCCTGACAGCACCTACCACCCCACTTTGACCTGAGGAGTGTCTGCACCAAGATTTTTGGCTTTGAACCCTGGGTAGTCTGGCAGAGAAAAGAAGTTTAATGTTACCAAAAGTTTCTGGAGTATTGCTGAGCGGGGAAAGTTAGGCGAGTGAAACGCCAGCAGGCCTTCCTTTAGCCGTATCATGGCAAGGAGTGAGGGCGCCTCTGCAGCAAAGGACAAGGAAAGGTTCGATAGTGAGCCTTGGTCCAGACCCGAATTGAACCTGAGTAAGGCACAGATCAACATCAACCTCTGGACAAGTTTAAGAAGAATACATCATTAATTAAACCAGCTTCCAACCAGGGCCATAGAGATCAGTAGAGCAAGCTAGTTCAGGTGGAAAAGCTGTAACCTCAAATACTTTTTCAGTTCCCTTGTCTCTTTCTTCTCCCTCTGGCATTCCAATAATTTGTACTCCTACATTTTGAAATAATTCCATAGATTTTGGATATTTGTGTTTTTTTATTTCTTTTTCTGTTTGTATTTCAGCATGGGAATTTTCTACTTACCTATCTTCAAAGGCATTCTCCATTTGTTACAGTGCTTTTAGGTTCTACTTTTTCTTTTGATTATTTCTTAAGAGTTTCCATTTCTCAGCCTATATTACTCATCTGTTCTTGCAAGTTGGTTACTTTTGTCATTAAATCCCTTAGCATATTAATCATACTTATTTTAGATTTCAAATTTGATAGATCCAGTAACGTTGCCATATCTGAAATTGCTTTTGACTCTTATGTCATCTTTTAACATTGTTTCCCCCTCCCAGCCCCTTATCTTTACCATTCTCTGTAGTTTTTTGTTGAAAGCCAAGCATGATATACCAGGTAATAGGAACTTAGGCAAATAGGACTTTAATTTAGGTATTATGTTAATCTTGCTAGAAGTTGGGCTGTATGTAGTGGTAGCTTTAGGTACCAGAGGCTGCAGTTTCCCCTAGTGTCCTTTCTGTTTTCTTACTCTCCCTGTGTTTGGGGGGATTCCCTAAGCATTTCTTTTTAAATAGAGTCTGAGCCATCTGGCTCCTTCAGCTGTAATCCACTGATATTATACTGCAGCCATGTTGATGTGTTGCTACGGTGCACGGGCAGAAGAAGCAGGCTATAATCTTCTGATTAAGTCTCATTCTTTTAGTAGGTCTGTGTCCCTGGTGACCTCGAGTGTTTCACAGCTGTCCCCCGCTAAGTGATACGGGAAGGCTAAAAGGGCTGGAATGTCCCTTCCTCTATGTCAGCTAAGGCTCAAGTAAATTTTTTCTCTTGCTAGGTAGGCCTTTGTCATGATGAATACTCTGGGCATATTTCAAATGATTTTCTTACTCCACCTTTGCCCCAAACACAAGAGTTTTTTTGTCTCTTCATTATGACAATATGGTGGGGTTCCTGGAGTTTAAAACTATAAAAATGTGGGAGCTCCCTAAGACTGAGAACCTTAGGAGTTTCTCACGCTCACATTAGTCTATACATGACTCCAGCAATTTGTCAAAGTTACCATGTAAGTGTTTCCACCAGTCTAGGGCTTTGACAGCTTTTAATTCTGGTGAAGAGATCTAGGCTGTGCTTCGTATTTGCCTGTCTCTACATTTGGGGTTGGGGTTTACCCTACGACCTCAATTGTCTGATAAGTCCAATTAAAGTTGTTGATTTTCAGTTTGTTCAGGCTTTTATTTGTTATAAGAAGGGAGTGATGACTTCCAAGGTCTTTATATGCCAGCGCTAAAACCAGAAATCAATGATTTTTTTTTTTTGCAGAAAAAAAAAATCTATATTCTGCTGAGGTAAATAGTCTTGTATTATAGTTTAATATTAGTCTAAATAATCTTTTGTTCCATTATCAAAGAATGAAAGTGCAGCTGAGTCTATGAAAATCTACAGCTTATTCTGTAAATAACTTTGGTCATAGGTTACTTAAAAGCAAGTATCATAAAATGCTTATATAATAAGTCATGTAAGGTTTACATATACTTTTAGATTCAATTTCAATGTGGTGTGTAATATCTTTTTTATTTTTAATTTTTAAATTTTTTTTACTTCAGCATATTACAGGGGTACAAATGTTTAGGTTATGTATACTGCCTTTGCCCCACCTGAGAAAGAGCTTCAAGAATGCCCATCCCCCAGATGGTTTGCACTGCACCCATTAGGCATATATATACCCATCCCCTGAATCATCCACAAATCATGTTATCATTATTGTTTTCTATAAGTAAACATACAAAAATGCCAAACTCCTATTCATTTTTCTATTTTAAATGAAATCCATAACTAAAAACATGGATTAACCTGAATTTGAGGTCAATGTACTGAACTATTTATTAATAATATAAACTAATTGTTTGTATTAATATTATACAAATACCTATGCATAATCGTATTATTATGCTTGTTCATCCAATTAGAATCTTTTAACAAAGCATCTCTTTGATGAGTTTATATTTTCTTTTTTATTATCAAATCATTAATTCAATTTTATAGCTCTTTACATGTTTATCTCTGAAATTCTTATTATGTCTATAGATATTCTAGTATTATAGAGGGTTTTTAAATTAATTCATTTGAAAACGTAGCCTTGGTAAATATGGTAGAAAGTCAACTGAAATAAACTGAATTTAAAGTTCTTAGTAAGTCATTTGAAATTAAACTTTTTAAAGCTTTGATATTCAAGATCTATAATTAGATAATCTTTCTAAATATTAAAATACACCATTGTTTTATCTGAGAAAGAATTCAGCTTGATGTATTTTCATTTTATAGCTGATTTTTATACCAAGTTATTTAAATGCCCATAATTAATTATTGGTGTAAGGTAGATAGTCCATACAATGTTTTTTATAGCATTTTTCTGGCCTAGATTGCCTCATGGAGCAGATAAGCTATAGCATAGTGTAAGTTTATGTTTTTATGCTTATGATTTATAATACATTGAAATTCTCTTACTGCTTTTATGTAAATCCTCCTGAAATAGGGTTTCTTTTATTATTGTTGCACAAATATAAACAATGGCATTCATTGCAGTATTGTCTATATTAGATCTTAAAAGTTTTTTTTCAAAGTTAAGATCATAATAACAAGCACAACTTAAGAAAGGAAATATTTTGTTTATGATATTTATTTGAATGAAATCTAAAATAAGAGAATTGCTACTGTAACAAAATTTTTAAAATAAGGCATAAAAGTCTCCTTTATTATAATATAAAAGGCACTGTGGTGAAGGAGTCTAGATTGATTGAAGAGAAAAAAGCCTTCACAGGAGATTTGCAGTAACTGCCTGTTTTGATTAAGTCAAAAGCAGGAGATGGAGAGAAAAAACAGAGAGATTTACATATAGCACGTGTAAGATATACATTCATCTTCTTGCTGCAATAATATGGCCATGACTATCACACAAAGTAAGATAAACCACCACATGGCTTACATACATGAATGATATCCTCAGTTTAGCAGTATGGCCTATAGGTTATAGAATTCCAGTGGGTCTACAGCTTCAGTGTCCATACAAGAGAGCACCAATGGAAAGGATGCTCACGTAGTCATTCATTATAAGCTACATCATGTGCTAAATTATGAGGACTTTCTTTTACAAATGCATATACACACATTCACATATACAAGTGTATACAAGGAACTCCATATATTTACCAACTAACCATTGTGTCCATGCTATTCTTGTTAATTAAATTACAGAGTTAATTCAATAAATGATTGTCCAGTGTAATTATATCCTAGGTCATGTCCTGCCCTCGTGCTGATTATATTTTAGTAGGAGAAGAGTTAATATACAGGTAAACACAAAAATACAAAGTATTATTTCAGTGCTTTAAGGGAAATATAAAAGACAATAGATTGGAGAGATGAGTTTCTTCCAATTTCTTATTTTCTCTCTTTTTAAGAAAGGGGAGACACATTATAAATGGATTAAGGGCCACATATTTTTGCATCAGTGCCATGGTTTCCCTTTCTTTGGATTTCACTGCTTTTTGATTCTTTTATCTTTACGTATAAGAAGAGTTTAAATAATGATGGCTTGTTTCAGTTCACAAGATTCTCCCAATGTAAAAGAAGTGGTTGTGCAAATTTGGCCACTTATGCTCTAGATTTTAGAGAGAAACTCTTTTGTACATTTGCTTTCCTTTTTCTGACACTGCTTTTCCTTACTCTCATATAACTTTTTATTTATGCAATAATGACTGTGGACCTAAACAGAAAGGGTAGGTTTTTGCCAGTCATGTTTAATGTTAGCAAAAGATGAAAATATCAATGGCTCTGAAAAAAATAATATCCTCAGCTAGGCAATAATACGTTACCATTTGTACATATGCTTTCCCCCCTGGAATCTGTTGTTGTCATAGAAGTCTGGACCAATTGAAAGTCCCACGTATCCTAGGTGCTAAATATTATCTCAATTATAGATATTTTACAAAAAATGTAGGAATAAATTTTATGGTACCTAATGTTATCCTTTTAAAATTTTAGATTGTAGTACATAATTAAATCTTTCTTTTTTTGTCTTTTAGCTTATTAGGGCACATTTTGTCTTATTGTAAAAGGTAATATTTGCCCCTTGTAGAAACTACAAAAAGTGCCACTAAACCAGAAGACAATAAACCTGACTCACAATTCTACTGCCTAATAATAAACTTGGTTAAATTTAGGAAAGATCTATATCTCTTCATCTGTCTCTGTATCAGTTTGGGTTTAGAATATTATTAGATTGTTTTATGACACTCCTTTGTAAGGAAAAATCAGGAATGCCCTAAATTCCTATTGGAAATCCAGGAATTTCCTGAGTTGTCCTTGGCCTGACCACCCATTTTACATGCAGGTGTCCTGAGGAAAACTATTATTTGTTATTTAATGAAATATTAATCAAGAATCTAGTATATGCAGAAAGTCTTTCAGAAATATTGGGATATAGCAATAATCAAAAAGTTTCTGCTTTTATAGAATGTGCATGATATTGGAAGAAGATATACAATGAACCAATAAATATATACTATGGAAATCATTAGGAAATAAAATGAAAGAAAATAAATATTTTATTATCATCTAGGGTTTAGGCATCAAGTAACAATGTGGAATTCTATTAAATTGAACTGAACCATTGTAAACTGCACTATCTTTAATATTGTTAGTTCCAAATAGTCTGTTAGTAATAAAACAACATTTAATTGGTACTTACAATATGCCAGTATTTTAAGTGTTTTACATGAATTTAATTCTCACAATAATACAGTGAGATGGATAAACAGAGAAGTTAGAGTGCTTGATTTCAAAATCCCTGCTTGTAACTACTATGCTTTATAGTGCACTGTGGTGAGTAATAATATTCCAAATGTGATCCATTTGTATTGGAAGAAAAAAATTTATCATGTTCAGTTAATATAAATATAATAGGAATTGTGATAGGAATACTATTGAAGCTTAAATATAGTAAATCGTAATGGAGTGAATATGATGTGGTCAATACGATTGTCGTAGTAAATAAGATTCAAAAGAAGAAGTATGTATTATTTCTATATGCTTATTTACTTTAGAGTGGGGTCAGTGAGCTAAGTAGATTTGGGAATCAAAGAATTAGAACAAACACTTCAGCAAAGATTGAGCTGCAGTGTACCATTCTCAGTTACCCCAGCAACAACCTCCCTTAGTTTAATGGTTCGAGAGAGTGTAGTTTTCAATTAGATGGGATTATCTTTAAGGCTCACACTTTGGGGCTTAATCTTTTAAATCATTGATACTTCCAGATACAGAATAGATGTAAAAACTTTTCCACTAAGGGTTGTATAGTATGTTTCTTAAATTTCCAATTTAATGGATTCAGACCGTGGATATTTAATTTTTGTCAGAATGAAGGACACTGAATTAGATAGCAATGTATACAGGATTTTATGTTCAGAAAGTTTTTATTTCCTTTTGTAAATAGAAATTTTGATAAACTAACTTTGGGCTTTAGCTGGTCAACATATTTGAACTGAACATGTCTACTGCAGAGTAACAATGGACTGACCAACACAGTCCAATAAATGAATGTCTAGATATGTAGTATTTCCAAACATTTTCCTTCTAAGACAGCTAAGATAAATTAGAATCCCACTCATATGATTGGATTTTTGGAGGATAATGAACCAAAGAATGGAAAACCACAAATTTCTGATGTGATAACATTTGGAGAGGGGAACCAGTAAAGTAGAGGGTACTATAAAAATTCAGATCTCTGATCTTGCACCTACACTACCATTGGTGGTTAATTTGTCTATCTACTAAGAATGCAGCACTTAGGCTTAATTCTATTTCTCTAGCTTTCTACCAGGATGAAAGATTAGGTCCTTGGAGCTGTGTCTAAGGAGAAACTATCTCCATGAAATTTAGGTACATACTTTCCTTGGGAGAAGAATACCTAACTACTATGGATAAGTCTGAAGGCAACTAGAGGTGAGAAACTGTGTGCTTAGGGTCATATCTAGAAGTTTTTTCTTTTCTTTTCTTTTTTGGCTCACAGAAAAATAGATATATCTTCTATTTTAAGTGTTTAAGGGCTTAATGATGTTGACAAATGAGTAAAAATTTTAAAAGATTTCTATAAATGACTTAGTACCTAAGAATTCATTGTCTATCATGGATGAATTGAACAGTGTAGCATGGTCTTCTGAGAAATTGAGACAATTTTAGTTATTTATACTATACCTAATTACCAAATGGATTTAGCATACCTGAAAGATAGTTAGTTATTTTGATATTTCAGCAGGAGAGAAACACACAGCACACACATACACACACATACACTCACTCACACACAAAGATCACTATACAGTTGTTCCTCTGTATCCATGGGTTCTGCATCTGTGGATTCAACCAACCACAGATGGAAAATATTTGGGGAAAAAAAAACAATGAAAAATAACACAACAGCAAAAAATAACATAAAAACACATATAACAACTATTTACATAGCGTTTCCATTGGATTAGGTATTATAAGCAATCTAGAAATGATTTAAAGTATGTGGGAGCATGTGCATAGGTTATATGCAAATCCTATACCACTTTATATCAAGACTTCAGAGCATCCGGAGATCTTGGTATCTCCAGTAGTGGGGGGGGGGGGGGGGGGGGGGAGGGTCCTGGAAACCAATCCCCTGCAGATACTGAAGGAGGACTGCAATTTGAACACAAGGGTCTAGAATTTCAAAGGAGGAAAATATTTTAAAATTTGTTTTATACCTTGCACCCTAAATTTAAAATTGTAAAAAGTGAGACTTAAAAAGGTTAACATGTAGATTACTCAAGGCTGGTTTCCTGGCCCCCAGTTCATTGTTCTTTCTTCCGTAATAGGAGAGCTTATTGCATGTGAGGTTTTCCCTCTTCAATCCCTGTGTGAACCCTGTGTGCTGCTTGTATCTTATTTTCTCCACTTCCTCTCTATCCACATTACTGTGCTTCTTTAATCCACAATTTATATTCACATTCTTCAGAAAGAAAAGCTAGGATATTCTAGCAGTACTTGGATCACTGCATGCAGACTTAATAGATAACTGGGAAAGAAAACTGTTTTTGTAATCATCTATAGGTAGTAGAGATGTGAATGAACGCTACAATTCTACTTCATCTTTTCTATTTCTTGGTGTTATAAATCTGTGTATGGATATATTAGCAAGTTTTCCTCTTCCAGGTAAATATATGTGAGAATGTGTTAATGCAAGAGCCCTGCTCTAGGTAATTGATCTAATTTATAAAAAAATCAGTTTTACAAATGAAACAATGCCAAAGAATTCTGTCATTATTTTCAACTTCATTCATTTACTCACAGTGCTTGAATGTATTGCATTATACTGAATTACCATAAATCATGAGTTATTCCCTTTTCCAGTATTTCTTTAACTGTGCTTTTTCATTTTTGCTTCATTTGTCTACGTGACTAAATAATACTTCTTCTCTCTAGAGCTTGGTTCATCTAAATGAGATAAGCTGCTATGATGGAGGTAGTTAATTATCTTTTCAGAAATTTAAACACATTTCTCAAATATTATATTAAAAACCTCTGAATACAATATGAAGACCTAAGCATTTTTTATTCTTAGGTTACTTCAGAATGAATGATGTAATCATGTTTGATATCCATCTGTGTGACATGAAAACAGCTATGACTAGGATTTGAACGCATTTAAAGCAATCTAAAGCCTATGTATATGTCAGTTTTATATCACTACTATATAACACAAATGCTGAGGTAAATTTTTGCAGAAACATTTAAGCTGAAAAAAGACTTAATGATCATCTGGTTGTATAGCATCCAATCATTTTCTAACTTACGTGCCAATTAACGAAGTGGACATGGAATTTATTTATGATTACCTGTCACCTGTGGTGACCAAGACATTAAATGTACCTAGAAGTTACCTAATGCAAAAATATTATTTGAAAAAGTTCAGAAACAGAATTCCCTTTTACAGTGTGGTCTATTTCATTTTTCTAGTTGTTGGAAAGTTCTTCATATCTTATCTATGTCTCTATAAGTTCAAGTTAAACTTATGCCAGGCAAATAATATTAAGTTGGTTGAGTGAGATAAAATGCTCCTTTTCTCAGAAAATATTAGATTTAATGAAAACTGGGAATAGCTTAATGAAATAGCTTAATGACTATGAAGGTTAATTACTCCATAATTTCTTAAACTTTTGAAATATTTGGCATGTTTTTGCATGTCTACACCCAATTAGAAGAAAGCTTTGTTGAGACATAATTCTAATGTTAATAAAATGTCTCTATTATCAAATAAATTTGGTAAATACACATACCTTTTTAACATATTCTACAATCAATGATTCATAAGGACCATTAGTATATAAAATGCTTGAGAATTCATATAGACATGAAGCCTATCTAAATTTGTTTAATCCAAGATTCCAAAATGCATGTGACCAAAAAATGTTTTTAAAGATATGAATAGCTATTAGCAATTGGAGGGGAACTCATTATAGTTTGGGAAATGCTGCGTTAAGTATCAAAGCTTACTTGGTTAC
>RJWJ010048520.1:0-10567 GCA_004363605.1 Indri indri | reverse complement strand
TGTTCTTTTGGTGGGGGCGCTTCCAGTTTTAGGATGGTAGACCCAGCAAACTTATTTTCCCTTCTTCTCCAAATCCTATTGAAATGACAGGAAGAACAGAGGGGAATAAATTCTTCAAAGGTGAGAGATGTTACTGAATTTCTGGACGAGGAAGGCCATTGGTCTCATACTGGTGGATAAATGCTATGGAGGAAGTCCCCGCTCTGAGCACATGCAGGAGCTATGTTTGTAGCAGAGGTAGAAGTACTTCCTCCTCACAGTGGAGCTGGCAGCTCTGGAGGAGTGATTGGAGGCAGGTCAGAAACGGAGGTGGCTGATTAAGGGACTGTCTGCAGAGTGGCTGTGTGGTTTGTCAACTCCAGACTGAAATCAGGCAATAAATAACTCTAAAGATACTGAGCAGTTTTCCCTGGAGAAGGGGCTAGGGCTCCAAGGAGGGACTGACATTCACAAGAAGGGGGCGTAGGGGTACTAACTTCTCCACCTTTCCCTACCCATACCCCAAACATAGGGAGAGGGCAGCCACTTGACAAGTGTGCAGAGTCCTAGACCAGGCCTCCTATTCAAGGGTAAGGCTTGTGTAGAAAGCAGCTTACTCAGGGAACAGCCTCACCAGCCACCTGTATTTTCAACCTAGTTCATTTTTAATAGGAACAGTTTACCAAAGAGCACAAGACCGTAGCAGAAAAGAAGCAACATAAAGCAGGAAAAAGAAGAATGAACAGAACAACTGTCCTCAGAAGAAACAATTCAAGGAAAAGAACTTGTACAGATTATAAGATAGCATCCTCAGATTCAGGATGATATTTTGTCTGCAAAACAAGAATTGGTTATGAAAAAAGAGCCATCAAAGAACAAAGAATTAATGAAAATTTAAGACATAATTGCCTGAATAAAAGAATTCAGCAAAAATATTGAGTAGGGGCAGGAATATGAGATCTAAATTCATCAGTTTTCATATCAAGATGTCAGTATTCATTGCTTAATGTTAATAAATAATGAACTAAGGCATGAACAAATTTGTAGTTTGGCTGATGTATCAGTCAAACACGATTTTCTCTGAGAAGTGAGATTTGGTGCACTAAGGACAACTTGTACTTTTCATTTGAAACCCTTCTACACTTTCTGAATTTTTATTTTCGTTTGCTAGTATTACTTTTAATAAGATTACTTGATAAAACTCTGCTTTGTCGTTTACAAGGACGTAATCTTTTTGTTTCATTTTTTACCAGTGTAATATCACAAACCTGTCATAATCTCTCTCCCTTTTTTTCTTTTTAAAATAAATAATCTCTGTTTTGATGGTGCTTGGTTAAATACAGTTAAAGGTGCTTGGTTGATAAAGTTAAAGGGACTGAGGGACAGGGTAGCTTTGGTTCACATTTTGTCTGCAGTGGACAATGTCTGCACCAAAATAGTTAGGTTTTTGTGTGTTTTTTCATTTAACCAGTATCTTTAAAATCTCTACCAACTCAGTTCTCTACATAGACTGAACTAATAGGAGTATTATGTAAAAGTTGAATTAAGTGTGAAACAAGCTTTTTCAGGGTAGTATCTATGCTTTTAGTATTGCACTCCTGGGAAGAGGATCAAAGTCCATAGGAAGGCCAGTGATGGAAATGTCTCTGAAGGGATATTCCTAGAATGGAGTGGTGGTTCCTGGGCTGGACTTCTCAGACTCTGCTTGTCTTTGGAGGCAGTAGTTGAGATCATGAGCTATTTCCAGTGGCTGTGGTAGTGCCTCATTCTTTCCTGTAAGGCTTTGATGGATATTTTATAAAGTTTTCATTTTAAAATGGGAAGATGAGTCATTTTGAATAAATGCGGTTTGACAGGTAAGATCTTTTAATACTTGGAATCCACAGGGGCAGAATAATAAAAGACTTATGGTAGTACCATGTTGTGACACTCACCTAAATCTTTCTCCTCATGCTTAGATTCAGTTTCTAACTCTGAATTTTAGCAAAGGAACCTGGAGGTTGGGAACTGGAGGTAGGGTTGGGGGGAAAGTTTGAGAATGCCTGTCTACCTAGTGCTTTGATATTATAATGTAATTTCTTATTCAGAAAGCCAAAACTCATTTTTCTAATGCAAACTACAGAAAGTAAAGATGCAAAAAATCTTCTTGGCCAATGAAGCCATGTAGAAGATAGGATAAGAGAGCTTTGGGGTGAGGCCTAATAATAAACTGTTGGTAGTTATAACTGATAATTATCCTGCCTGAATATACTAAAAGTAGTATATTCTACTTATTGGGAGTTTCTTTCATGTCATAAATGCATAGTAGGTGCGTTCTTTACAGTGGATATATGTTTTATTGTAAAATCAAGTTTTATTTGTAAAAAAATTTTTAATTGAAAATAGGTCCTTTGAGTCTCTAAAATCTTATGTCTTCCTTTTTTTCTCCTTTCTTGCAAGTTAGTTTATTCTAACTCTGAAAGCTAGAAAAGAGAATTATGGAAATGAGATTGCTTTAGTCCACTCTCAAGTGCCAATAAATGGTGGCCTTTGTATTTTTCAGAACTCTCTTGGTTACAAGTGACATAAACCCAACTTAAATTAGCTTAAGTTAGAAAAAAATAATAATAAGGTTGTTCACTGGCTTAAGGAATCAGAACCAGAAGGTTTAGTTGAGGTTTAGCTAAGACTAAGGCTCTTGGTCTCCGACCTCTCCCTGTACCTCTCTGGGTGTCAGCTCCATTCTTTACAAATGCTTTTTTCTTGAGGCTGGAATCATGGCTTCCTGTAGCTATGGGCTCACAGCTTAACAACTTCATGACCTAGGAGGAAAGAGATTCATTTTGTACCCACTCCTGTCAAATTTTTTTTTGAAGGAAAGACTCCCAAGTTGGCCTGGCTGGGTCATGTGTCCATTCCTGGACCAGTCACTGTGATGAAAGGAATAGGATCCCATAGGCCAGCCTGATCTTTTGCCCACTCTTGTATTCCGGGGATCAGTACTGGTTATCAGAAAAAAAGATGCTAAACACACACAGTATTCACTTTAGCAGTGAATGTCAAAAATATCAAAATAAGTTATTTTTTTAAGTTTATATATATATATATACACACACACACACGCATATATGTATAATATAACTTATTTCAGTGAAGACCTATTATATATATGTTTTTCCTGAACCGTCTGCAACTAAGTTGCATACTTCAGGCCTTTTGGTCCCTAAATACTCCAGTGTGTCTTTCCTAAAAGGCCATATTCTTAAATAATCATTGTCTAGTTTTTCTTTTTGTTCTCTTGTAACTAATAAGAAATCTATAGGGAGGCACTTTAAGGTCATGCATATATCCTGCTCCTCTTCAAATTGTTCTCCCTAGATTCAGCATCCCTTGATGATTCTGGACTGTGCCCATCTTTTCTATGGTGGTTACAAAATGATTTTCTCTATTTCTTCCTCTACAGTTAACATTTGGGTTCTGTAGTAAACAAGAGCTCTCCCTTCTCCCTCATTATCTGTCTGTCATTAGTATGGATTCCTGTTGTTCTCAGTGACTTGTAATTCTTTACTGTCCTCAATTATTAATACTTTGGTGCTCAGATGATCTCAGTTTTGGGTAAGAGCTCTTTAGGCTGACTCCTGTGTTGTTTTGGCATGCCCTCTTCATTTTTTTCAGGCGTGCTTTTATTTTCTGACATAGCGAGATGTTTCAGGCTCATCTTCTATCTTCCCTACTTAAGCCTTGGAGTCAGCCATTTCTCTGAGGAGCTTTACTATTAGACATCAAGATCTAGTGCTAGATGTACACATTGCTAATGGAGCATCTTTGCTCTTAGGCCCTTTTAGTTGTCAAAACTAAGGAGGGAAATGTACACATGCATGCACATACTGATATATGTACTCACGGATATATCTATATACATATATTCATATATATGTGTACACATACACACCTACGTTCATACGTATTATAGAACTCTTGAGTTCCTTTCTGCCCTGTTGCTTCTTCCACCCCTTCCAGATAATCATTGTTTTTTGGTTTATCCTTCCTGTGTCTCTTTCTATAATGATAAGTAGATACGTACATGTTTTCTTATTTTCCCTTTATTCTTACATAAAAGGTTGGAAATTGCACTTTGCTTTTTTTACTTAATGTATCTTAGAAATCATTCCCTATCACTTTGTAGAATTCTTTCTTGTTTTTATAGCTATGTAATACTCCATCATACGTATCCTAATTTACTCAGTGACTTATGTTTAGATAATTAGGTAGTTTTCATTGTTTTGCAACTGCCAAATAATGTTGCAATGAATAACCTCATGTGTATATGTTTATATATTGTTGGAGGTGTATTTTTAAATTAACTTCCTTTAAGTAGAATTGCTGAGTCAAAAGTTACATGCATATGTAGTTTTGTTAGTAGATACTATTTAGCCACTATTTTTGAAAAACCTGGAACTTCAAGGAGCAAATAAGCATTCATGGGCCAAATCCATCTATAGGTATAGCACTTTGGAGATTAAAATATCTTCATTTGATAAAACTCTCAAGCATAAGGCTTTTAAAACTTATTCCAAAGAAGGGAAAGACACATTTTATCTAGTCTTCCTGGAGGATAGATTCAGGTGATATTTTCTTGATATCCTTTTTGAAAATCCCATTTGTAAGCTTACAAGGAATGTTTTCTTTGTGATATGTGTCTTTATCAGAAGAGCTCCAGGAAGAATTTTGGAAGTCAAATCAATTCTCTTACCAAAGGTAACTTCCAGAAAATCACTTTGAAGATTTCACAGGTAGAATATTTTCTTATTTACCCCTAAATAAGGGAGCAGGTTCAGTAGGCATTTTCATATCTTACTGACATATATTTGAGAAAGTATTCTCGCCAGCCCACCCCAGCCCCAGCTTCTGGCTAGGAATATCTAGTAGTGCCTCAGGTTTGACTTTGAAAGTGCCTCACCATGATTCCTCCTTACTTTCAACATTTAATGTGTTTTTGACTGTGCACACAAGTCTCATAGTAAAGTGTCATATTTTGAGGAGGTTCTATTCCTTAATTACGGTTTGGGCTTGGTTTAGCTTTGAGTATGATGTTCCACAGTGAAGCACATGTTTCCAGCATGCAACATGAATATAGACAAAGTCTTCTGATATAATGAAGTTACACTTAGTAAATAGATAAAATTGATTTCAAATGTTAGGATTTTATAGAAGATTCAGTGGGCCTCTGAGCATGTGATTATTATGGTGATAATATCACTTTTCTTTAAATTTGTATCAAAAAAGTTAGCGCACACCTTTTACTTAAGAGTTCTATAAAAAAACTGTCAACTTCTATGGATTTGTGAAATTTTTTCTATATTGGGTCATTGGAATGTTTTTGTTGCTGATTCTTCTAGTCATTATTTTGAGATTCAGATAACATTAAAGGAGATTTGAAGTTTTTACTTTATCAAAAGGGAGACTGGGGTTTTAAAAAGAAGAGTCAGGAAACAGTATTTGGTGTAAAAAAAAAAAAAAAAAAAAGCAGTATCCTGACCCAGCTCACCTGAGTGTCAGCCTCTGCTCTGCTGCTGACTTGGGGACCTTTGCTGCCTTTAAACCTCAGTTTCCTCATCTGGAATACAAGGATTATTTGCTGTGGCTCCCTCATGGGATTGTGGTTATACTAACTAAATGAGACATGGAATTCATAAGTAACTTGAAGAATATAAATTGCTACACAACTTTCTTAATGAGAAACCATATAACATGAGATGAATATTCATATGAACATTTAGTATCTTTTAAAACTGTATTACCCAAGTCTCCTCTTCTAAACTGATAAGAAGTGGAAGAACTTTTGCTTTTTTCCCTCTGCTTGAGAGTGCAAGTCCCTTGTTAAAGTCTGTAGTCCTCTAAAGTGGCAGGAACCCTTGAGTTTCACTTCCTTGGGTTGGATCAAAATAGTTTTTATCATTAACTTTCCTGGTTATTTGGGCAAGCCAGTCTTCGGTCTGTGGCATCAAAGGTGGGTGGAGTTTGTGCTGACCTGGTTAGGGAATCTGTGAGAGATGCAGGATATTCAAGAGAGAAGCAGGCTTAGTTATCAGTCAGTACTGCTTGGTACGTGTGCTGGGTTGCCCTTCTCTGAACGAGGCTGTCTCGTTTCCCTGTCTTTCCCTATGCCTTCCACTTACTGTCCTGAAGGGAAATACCCATAATATTAGTTCTTTCCTCTTCCTCTGTGTTCTGTCACTTGCCACAACTTCCTGGTTCTACTCCTACTGGGCCTTCCAAAGCATTTTCACCCTTGAGTTCTTGCTGGTTGTGTCCAGCTTAGGCCTTTAGTCCCTGTTGCTTGGACTTGCCCTCATGGCCCTCTTTGCTCGTGATGAAGTCTGAACTCTCTGGCCTGGTGTACCCTTGATTTTTCTCTTCAGCTCCATCATGTGGTGCTTCTGTTCACTTGCCCCGTCATCCAGCCACACAGCTGTGTTTTACTAAATGGATCTAGAACACTGCTCCATTCCCTGAGAGTGTCATGGTTATTAAGAGCACAGATTCTGCCGGGGTCCACATACTGTCTCCATCATTTGCTAGGCATGTTACACTGAAAATCTAACTTAACCTCACAGTGCCTCAGATTTCTCACAATAAAATGAGAAAAAGAATACTGTTCTGCCTTACAGGGCTGTTGTGAGTAGTAAAGAAGATATTCCATGTAGAGGACTCAGAACTGTGCCTGCATGTAGGAAGTGTTATATAAGTATTAACTGCAATCATTATTACTACTTATTGTTACTGTCTAATGTCTTGTCAAAATTCTATGTATATCTCTGCTCAAATGTATTCTCTCAAATCTCCCTAACCACAGTTAGTGTTATCCATCTATTAATGCATCCATCTATTGCTTAAAAGAATTTTTTAAGACTTTCTTAAATATTTATTAAATATTTAATATGTATAAGGTATAAGACTACTACTCACTCTGAGGAATGCAAAACTTAGTCAAGTACATACTACCCTCTAGGAACTTAGATTCTAGTAGGAGAGGTCAAAGAAGTACAAAATTTTCATCCATTCAGCAAATGATTATTGAGCAACTGCATAGGATCCAGGCAGTGTATATAGTTACATGGGTTCTGAGCTTGGTGTCATAGTTAATGATTAATTTTGGTGAAAAATCAGAGTTTGAGTAGCTCAAGCAGCGCACAGTTGAAGTGAAGGATGAATGGACTTTGCCCCTCTCTACCTCTCTGAGGAAGCATCCATGTACTCCTCGGGCTGTGGCTGTAGATGGACTGCAGGATTTTCATAATTATGAGCTCCTCAAGGGCAGAGACAGTGTTCCCTTCATTTTTGAGTTCCTAGTGCTCACTCCAGGTCTAGCACATACTCACTAGGGGATGATGACAGATTAGGGAGATTGTGATTTGATGATTCTTAATATCTGTGAAGGAGTTAAACTTCCCAGAGAAGACATTTGTATAAACTGAAAATGAGGCTTTTGGAGATGTTCATATTATTTCTTATACATTAATTGTAGCCATAGTAGTTATGATAGCAGTATAATAAAATGAATTCTGCATCAATCCATTAGATATCTCTTCCCATTTTTCTGTATATTTCTGGGAAGAAACTCTTGTAGATTCTCCATTAAAGCCTGTCCTGGTCCTAGAATTCCAGGCTGTGATTTCATGACTTTGATCACATGAGAAATCTTAGTTTTAAAAATTGCCCAACAGTTTTAATTCTGAATTTCTCCTTGTAGCAAGGAGCAAGGACCAACCCCAGTGGAGAAAAAGAAGAAAGGAAAAAGGAAAAGTGAAACTACAGTGGAGAGTTTAGAGCTGGATCAGGGCCTGCCGAACCCATCCCTGCGGAGTCCTGAGGAGTCCACTGAATCTGCAGACAGCCAGGTACAGCTGTGACCGGGAGGCCTGGTGGAGGTTACGGCTGCTGGACGGGGTCTTGCTGACACTGATCCTGTTGCTCCTCTGTGCCTGTCTATAGCATATTACCTAGTCCTGGGCTTTTACTGTTTTGGTGGTTGAGCAGGTAGACTATAGTCTTTTTCCCTACTCTGATCCTTATACTAATAATATTTCCGTTTTTTAGTGAAGTTGGCTTCCTTCTTGGACAGTGGCATGATATTAGGCTACAGAGGGAGTTGATATGGAAAATGAAGTTGTAAGGTAAGCTAGGTAAGGCTCAGGGGGCCTGGTTTGCCATGTAGGTAATGCATTTAGTACTCAGAATGCTAGGCAAGTTGTACAAGGACGTTTTTATAATCCCAGATTCTAGAAAAGTCAGAGATATATTCATTATGCCAAAAAGTAAGGAAGGTTTGGCTAAACATGGAAATAAGGAGTCACCCATCTAAATCAGATTCCTAAAAATAAGCCAAAGTATGCCCATGACATTGTTAGGATTTTCCCTCTGAGTTGAAGCAACCTCTTTTGGACATGAAGTCTAATATTTGAAAGTGCTGTTTCCTCTGATACCCATAGCAATTTATCTGAGCCACGTTGCTGCAAGGGGACCGTTTAGAATAAGAGTGACTTACTGTGCCTTCCAGGATCATCTGGACCCTCATAGGTTTCTCAGTGATCTTGACTATAGGAAGCTGGAAGCTCGTAATGTCGTAGTATTAATAGCCAGTGGTGTCTGGTGGCAGAGCATAGATTCTACAAACTGGGGCAGGTGGCGATTAGGTATCCAGATTGGCAGAGGAGCAAGCACATTGAGTTGATGGGATTTGGCAGGCAATTAAGTGTTTGCAGGATAGTGATCTGTGTGTGTGGGCTCTGGGGGAGGTTTTTATGTAGAATCCCTCAGGTAAAGTTAACCGCCTTAGAGGTGACATAGTGAAGAAGTGATGGGAACACAGAGAGATGTCTGGGAGGTATCTTTTAGAAGAAAAGAGAGTTGGGTTTTGCTTTCGTTTCTGTTTTTTAAGGTTTAAATATTTGAGAATGAGCTAGTTGGCGAAGGGTTCCCTGAAGTGAGTCTGTAGTTACCTGGATATAATGAGTTGGTAGAGGTGAATTATATGGTTCTCTGTTTGAGGAAAGCCACTGAGCTGCTTTGTTGTTGAATGTTGTTTCTTTAAAAGGTACAAGCTACTAAATTAGCAATGAGTCCCTAGATCATCACAATCAAGGTCACTCATAAACTCGTTTTGTCATACTTAAGATGTCTCCCTGCATTTCAAAAAGTATTATGAGATTCTCAAACTATGTCCTCATAAAATTGGTATTAATTAGTTTTTCAGACCACACTGTTAGAAGTATGTGGTAAGTATCGTGAATTCAAAATAAATAAAATACTGTCATTGTCATTGTCATAAAATCTGAGCTTCTAGCTAATGCCACAAAGGACCTCAAAGGTGGTGGAGTTCACCTCCCATCCCTGTTTTATTGGAGTAGAAGCAGATCCCAGAAAGGAAAAAAAAATCACTGCCATTAATGAACAAAACATGTCTCACCAGACTCTACTTTTTTTTTAGTGGATCATAGCAATTTGGAGATTGGGCTTTTACTCTCTAGCTCATTCAGCTAGACCCCCCCACCCCCCGCCATTTGAATAAATTTCGTCCTTAAAAGAGTTGTGTTTAAGAAAGATTTCTTTTGTAAGGTGAGAAAGCTCTCCTTGGCATGTTAGCAAATATAGATGAGGGTATTCTTGTGTAAGTTTTTGCCTCTTCAACTCACAGAGCTTCTCTGATGGGTGCGTTTGCCCTGCAGAAACGACGCTCAGGACGGCAAGTAAAGCGCAGAAAATACAACGAGGACCTGGATTTCAAAGTGGTGGATGATGATGGGGAAACAATCGCTGTTCTTGGAGCTGGCCGAACATCTGCACTCTCAGCTTCTACACTGGCTTGGCAGGCCGAGGTATGACCTTTACGTGAGGGTACTGACCTGGGCTGTATGGTCATTTCCGCATAGTTGGAAGAGTTGTTCTATAGCTCTTTGCTGAAGCATAAGTTAGGTCATTTTAACTGTTGCTTGATTGAACTTCCTTGCCCTTAGAATAAAAAGCAGACTCCTTACTGTGCTCATTAGGATCATCTATGATCACAGTCTCTCTCTATTTCACTAACTTAATTTTTTAGATAAGTGACTTTTCTTTATCTCTCATAACTCTCCAGTCAAAAGATCGGCCATCTTTTAAGCCTTGAACTAACAGTTCTCCCCCACTGACAGGCCTTTGCCTGTGTTGTTTCTTCTGCTCGGAATGCTTTACATTTACCATTGTCTACCATTGTTTAAGTTTTGCCTAAAGTGGTGTCTCCTTAGAGTGGTCTTTCCTGATTCCTTTATCTAAAGTAGATCCCTGCCCCTTATCCCAATGATTTTTTTTTTTTTTTTTTTTTTTTTTTTTTTTTTTTTTTTTTTTTTTTTTTTTTTGAGACAGAGTCTCACTCTCTTGCCTGGGGTGAGTGCCGTGGCGACAGCCTAGCTCACAGCAACCTCAAACTCCTGGGCTCGAGCAATCCTACTGTCTCAGCCTCCCGTAGCTGGGACTACAGGCATGCGCCACCATGCCTGGCTGATTTTTTTCTATATATATATTTTTAGCTGTCCAATTAATTTTCTTTCTATTTTTGGTAGAGATTGGGTCT